>SJJU01007791.1:0-19880 GCA_012932125.1 Conopomorpha cramerella
AAAAATAAAATAAATAATATAAATAAATACACTTCACGCCTTTTAATCCCAAAGCGGGGTAGGCGAGGCACTTGCTTAGTAAGCAAATGCCCACGGTTCACCAAGCGTATTTAACCCAACGTGACAGGGGGTGAGCCCATCGCCGTTATAGTTCACACACCTTGTAGTGTGCGGGTTTCATCACGATGTTGTCCTTCACCGTACGAGCGTTGCGTTGCGTACATAGGCTCTGAAAAAGATCCCCATTGGTACACGTCCAGTAAGACACAGCGACCTCAGAACCGCGACTCCCAGTTACAAATCAAGTATCGAAAACTCGTTTGTTTTTTTTTCCCTTAATGAACATTAAAAGATCATAGCATTTTAAAAAAATTTAGAACGATAAATCTGTTGTTTTGAGGGTCAAAGTACCAAATAGTCCATAAGCCATACATCTAGGCTACCTAACAGTTACAGACGTCTAGGTCGAGACAAATATTTAGCTCGATTCACACAAGAAAGTTCTATAACGTCTCGCATCCATTGTTCTACGTTGAATGACTGTGTTGGTAACAATGACAGCTTGAATAACATAACCACTATGTAACCCGCTAACCTATAGTTAAATGGTTCAACAGTTATTCTCACATACTCAAGAATCAGGAAGAATAGAATTCAAATAAATAGTAACATACATTTTTAACATGCCTATGTACATTAAGTTACCTACTGAATAATATTATTAACTCTTTATGTCGGATTCGGAAATCGAACCCGAGACCGTTTTTCTAGAGGCAAGTGACAAGACGACTAATCCATCCCGGTCGTCAATGATGTAACGTAAATTGATACGTTTTTAAAGTAAATAAAGTTCACATTAAAATCCGGTTTCTTAATTAATATAACATGTTTAATAAAACGAGTTCACTAATGCAATAATGTATGTACGCTCTGCCAAGAAATTTTATCAGTTCTGATGTCGCTTGCTGTGTCATTAAAACATCAATAAGGTTGAGTTGTTATATTGTGACAAGTAAAACATGAACCTTAATGTCCTCAGACCAAAAAAACTAGACTTGTAATCAGAAACTGTACGTTAGGAATAACTTAAAGAAAAAAGAACCGACTTCAAACAGTAAAATTTGACATATCGCATAGTTAGAACAAAAGTGGCACAAAACAAAATGTGTCATTTTATGAAATTGAACCTTAACATAAGGGATACAAAACTTAAATTAGAAAATCAGCGTGTCCTGGAAAATCAGCGTGTGTGTATTGGATCCTTTTTGGTCTAACTATGCGATATATGTGGTTTTCTCGTGGATGCCATTGTTGGAACCGAATCAAATGTATATGGGACCGAATGGGAAGTACCAGCTTTCAAATAAAAAAAAAACATCCAAATCGAATGACCGAGGCGAAAGTTCTGAGGTGACATAAAAAATATACAGACGAAATGAGAACCTAGACTACACTCTATATCACTAATAATCTCGGTGTAATAGGACCCCAGAAGTTTAAGCTTTAGGGCCCTACTAATAAACGCAACATCACTATTGAACCTATCAGTTGTATGTCAAGATACGGAATAACCTGTTTCAAAAGAACTGAAACAACTTAGGTTTAAGTTACGCCGAGTTTATTAGTAAGGATGGTACGCCAGATTCTTGACCAACAACTTCTTATATTAGCTAAATTATTTTAAAGGAAAATACCAGCTTAAGATTTCACTCAGCAGACAACTTCGATGGTCCCACTGGAAGACGTTTTTATTTAAATTATACGCTTCGTGATCTATGGTTATTTGCTCAGCGAGTTTCTAAACCAGCTTTTGGATTAAAATAAAACACGTGGGAGTGTGACCTAATTACTTTTATTACAGCCGCATTTATTTATTTATTCAATTCTTATTTCAAATTTAATTATTGCAATCATCTTGTAATTGGCCTCTCAATTATTTGAGGTAGGGTATCAATATTCTATTCAATGTTTACTCCGGGTATTACGGCCCGATATTAATCAAAGACATCGTTTAATCGTTCATGTCATCTTCTGTTGGAATTCCAACACTAAATTTGTATCATCGCCAGCCACATAACGTCTACTGCCGGACGAGGGCCTCCTCTATTATTTGGTGGGAAATGCCAATAATAACCACGCTTGGACGCGCACGTCTCCAGAGAATGGCCTGAACGCTGAAAGGCAGGTAGGGCGCGGGCGGTGGTGGACTTGTCCCTGTTGAACTATATACCAGTCCTCAAAATATCAAATGAAAACCTTTCAGTCATCATCATCATTTTCCTGCCCTTATCCCAGACTAGGTGTGGTCGGCGCAACACGTTTCTTTTCGCCATTCATCTCTACCATTCGTCATCTCTGCAGTTGCACCTTTCACGCACATGTAATTTTTCACACAGTCCATCCATACCTTCTTCACCAAATCAAAACCTTTCAGTATGTAACCGTTGAAAAAAAAAACAGCAACAACAACAAGAAATGTCTTCAAAAGTATCTTCCGAATGAGATGTCAGAATAAAACGCTATCGAACGCCCGGTGACTCCTGTCGTAAATAACGAAATAATATCGCGGAGGGGGTCAATTCCAATTTCCGTTGTCATTTCAGGGCTGACACTACTTCGAGGGATGGAAGGACTGTATTGTGCTATAAAATTTAAGATAGCTACCCTTGACTGTATTACGCGACGTACCCTGTGGGGTGTGACGTAATGTTCTAACCCCAAGTTCACACTACAACGTGTGTGATTTTATATCCGTGTACGCCGGTTATTTCACGAACCACTGCTGACCGAATCACTAGACCCATGTCAATCCGGTTGTAGTGTGAATATTTGGCCGGTGTAAACGTATGGTAAGAAATACCTACATTAGATGTATTGTTAAACAATGTCAGTAATCAACTCAATATTGTTCACCGGGTATATAGGCGCGAATATAATCAAAGACAAGCTTTTTTTAGAGTTTACTTTTGTTATTTTACTCGACTTTTATAATGAAACGCCCACCGATATTCTATTAAAGCTTTATACAGGTAGGTATAAATTATCATCAATATACCCAGCATATACCAAAATTATAATAATGTAGCCGGGAGGTCCCGGGTTCAAGTCCGGCTACTGGACGTGTACCAATGAGACTCTTTTTCAGAGCCTATGTACGCAACGCAACGCTCGTACGGTGAAGGACAACATCGTGATGAAACCCGCACGCCACAAGGTGTGTGAACCCTATAACGGCGATGGGATCACTCCCTGTCACGTTGGGCTAAACGCGCTTGGTGAACAGTGAGCATTTGCTTCAGCAAGTGCCTCTGCCTACCCCGTTTTGGGAGTAAAAAGTGTGAAGTGTATTAATTGATATAGTTCTTATCAGTAAAGCTGCGACCTAACCAAAAAGTCAACGTGTTCGTCTCGCGTCTGCGGTTGCGGTCTACCCGACTTTGGAATTTAAAGGAGTGTATGTATTCAGAGAAACAGCTACAATCTGGCATCGTTATTTCACGTGCCAGTCTAGCAAAGGTATTTGAAAATTAAATAAATATGCAAATAAGGTACATTAATATACTTGTCAGTTAAAGTTAAATTACTTTAATGAAAATGTTTAATAGAGTAAACGTATTAATTTCAAATAAATTACCATCGCAAGGTAATCGTGATAACTATAAATGACATTCGGTATTTTAACAATTTAGCAAATATTTAATTTAAGTATATTATATAGTGGACTCGACAGACGTTGTCCTGTCTTAACTATTAATATGAATATAAAATTAGTATAAACTCTAGGGTGGCCTGTGCCCAGCAGTGGATGTCACGAAATACAAACTATCCTATATCTCAAATTGGACGAAATTACATATAGATGCCAACTTTTGTGAAAATCGGTAGCCTTGGTGAAGAGTTCATTGGGAACAAACATCATGACACTGGATTTTTATATTAGATTAAGACTAGCTAAAATTGAAATCAAGCGATTTAGACAAATATGTACCGGGGTGGTAACAGGTGCCTCAAAATCGGAAGGAGTGGAGGAAACAGAGGGAGGCCTTTGACCAGCAGTGAGACACGAAAACGGGCTAAAGAAAAAAAAAATAGTATTCTAGCTGACCCGGAATACGTTGGTTTTTTTTAACACTATGAACAAGCGTTCAACTACCATCCTGCCTGATGGTATACAGTGGTCAAATAGTGTTTAAAATCAGCCATCCGTGAAAGAAATCCAAACAGACTGCTGTCAAATTGACAGCGTCTGTAACGATGTCCAATTGGCTCATCCATCCAAATCTGTATATCCATCCAGGAATGACGGCACGAGCGATCTGAGCAAACTTAGGGACAGACAGCAGGGCTACTTTGCTTTACATTTTGTATATTGGTGATACATGCACAATGCACATACAATAAATCTTTTTCAGGTACCAGAACCGCTAGGATGTGGAAAGACTTACCGCAGTCTGTAGTGAACCCAACGTGGTAGGGTGAACCTATTGTATCCAAATGAAAATTAAGTTAAAACGAAAAACGTGTATGCTCAACTGCCAGTCAATTAATATGAGCTCAGTTAAACTTGTCCGATTTTACGCTATAAATTACGGCAGCCATTTCGACTACCGAACGCCGGACGAAACCGTCTCAATACTCATCAACATTGATAATTATTTCATATATCTATCTGTCGATTAATGAAGCAACAACGGAAATGGTACCTTAAAACTTGAACAGCAACGACTAAATTACATTAACGGAATCGTAAACCAGCTCGTCAGCGCTGACAAATGAGAAGTTATAAATAAAATTTACATATCTAAATTAGAAAAGCCACGAAATTCAAGTGTCAAAACATCATACCGAATCAATCTAGGTGTCGTATTATCGCTATCAGTAGAAAGGAATGCCAGTTGATTGGACCTGCATCTTATTATACTTTAAGATAAGGGCTTTGGAAAAAGAAGTTCGACAGAAAAATAAAACAATTCGTCGACATATTTTAATCCACGTGTGATATAAAAGGCACTATTGGGCTTCGTGGAGAAACTAGGCTTTTTTTAAGCACTATGAACAAAACGTGTGACCACCATCCTGCCTGATGTTAAGCAGCGATGTGGTCTACGATAGAGCACACTTGTTCATTAGGTACCTATTTACCCCAGTGACTTGAAGACCTTCAGACTGTACTACGCAGGTGAATCAGACTCCGTCAAGTCATTCCACAATTTTGGAGGTGTGTGACGAATAAGCTCAAAAAGTACAAATTTCAATAATTATTTCACAACTAAAATGTTGCATTATCATGTACTAACTTAAGCTGTTAATGATATATTCTTGTTATCTATCACTTGTCATACATTTTTGCTTTTTTTGTCTATGGACTTGGTCTGAAATAAATTAAATTATTATTATTATTATCCATACAGAGCGTAAATGGACCCCGAGCAATCGTCTTAGGAATATTGTTGGATTCATGTGAGGATATGAAAAATCATCATCATCATCAGCCCATACTTGTCCACTGCTGGACATAGACCTCTCCAATTTCACGCCACTATCATCTGTTTTCGGCTTCTCGCATTCAGCTTCAGCCAGCCATTTTGCGTATATCGTCAGTCCACCTTGCCTGAAGGCGACCCCGTTTGCCGAGACGCGGTCTCCACTCGAGAACTCGTTTGCCTCAACGGTAATCGGTTCTACGGCTAATCCCTATACAAAATGTCATTTCCCGAAGCAAAAATTTGTCTATTTAGTACGGTACGGGTAGTACATTTTTGCGTTTCCCTGCATTGTCGCCATAGTAAAAGTTGTTCATACGAGTATTGACGAGCCCAACATCGTTTCTAAGGCCATTGCTCGGGGTCTTTTTACACGCAGTATCCTACTAATATTTATAAACGTGAAAGTTTGTATGTGTGACCATTCACACATACAAACTTTGTTACTCAACTGAAAAACTGTTTGTTACTCTTTCACGCAGAAAGTACTAGATGGATTTTGATGTAACTTGGTAGTATTGTAGCTTATAAACTAGAATAACATATAGGCTATAAGGTATTTTGGTAAAACAACGTTAACCAAGTCAGCTAGTATGCTATATTTTATCCCGAAATTCCCACGGAAAAGGAAATTAAACGTGAGTAACACCGCGAGTATAGCTAGTATACGTATACAAATATGCAAATGTGATCCGATAAAAAAAAATCCATTTCACATAAACTACGAACGCAACATTCGATAATAATATCGACGATTGGACGCCGTATCGATACATTTATTGTCATGTCATTTTTGTTTATTTATTCATTTGATAAATAACAACATGTACCGACCCGATAACATCTTGTTTCGGCATTATACTACACAATTGTTAATCTTTACAAAAGAGATTTACAAGTGTGATGTAAGGGCTCAGGTGAGAAGGACATATATTGAATAGGTATGTAAGGTACTTGAAGGAAGGTAACATAATATAATAAATACACTTCATGCCTTCTAATCACAAAGGAGGGTAGGCAAAGGCACATGTTTAATAAGCAAATGCCCACAGTTTACCAAGCGTATTTAACCCAACGTGACAGGGGCTGAGCCCATCGTCGTTATGGGGTTCACACACCTTGTAATGTGTTTTTTCATTACGATGTTGTCCTTATAACTCAATATTGTTCACCGGGTATATAGGCGCGAATATAATCAAAGATAAGCTCGAGCTTACTTATGTTATCCTTCACCGTACGAGCGTTGCGTTGCGTACATAGGCTCTGAAAAAGAGTCCCTACCGGTTACAAGTCAAGTATCCTACCAACTGGATCACAGACGCTCTGAAGGAAGGTTGTTTTTTTTTAATCACTATGAACAGTCGTTTGACCACCGTGAAAACTACTCGAAACTCGAAATTTAAGAAAAAAGAACGACATACATTTTTTTAAAGTTATAAAAAATAAATACTTCACGCGTTTTAATCCCAAAGCGGGGTAGGCAGAGGCATTTGCTAAAGCAAATGCCCACAGTTCACCAAGCGTGTTTAACCCAACGTGACAGGGGGTGAGCCCATCGCCGTTATAGGGTTCACACCTTGTGGTGTGCGGGTTTCATTACGATGTTGTCCTTCACCGTTTTTTTAAAGTTCCCCCGATTAATCGGGATTGCCATCTTGCAACCTTGACCTGTGAAAGTAGTGTGGTAAGAAGATATCTTTCCAAGAAAAAATTAACAAAATCGATCCATAAACAACAATGTTATCCGCGAACAAACAAAAAAAAAGCATACATGCGGTCGAACCGATAGACTCCTTTTTGGAAATCGATTAAAAATTATGAAATACATTTCACGCCTTTTAATCGAATTTAGCCTAACGTGGTAGAGGAGTGAGACCATCGCCATTATAAAGTTCACTCACTTTGTGGTGTGCGAGTTTCATCACGAGGTATATCATCATCATCATCATTAGCCCATACCTGTCCACTGCTGGACATAGGCCTCTCCAATAGGTATATCTTAATTCTCAATTCTTTATTGCGTTCTACAATGGTACTCTTAGGTGGTATATTAATGGTTAGTGCAATTACATTGTAGATCCTGATGGACACAGCAATATGGCGTAGGAGAGAGGGAGATTCGTGTAGATTCATATTTCTAGAAAGTTATAATAGTTGGATACGTACTATTGGCTATGTGCAAAGCGAGGAGTGGTAGAGAGATAACGACCGCAGCGCACAACACGGCAGAAATCTGAAACAAATACGGATGATCAGCTGTCAAGTGTTGATGGCAGTACAAAATCAAAGCAAAGAAATGGGCCATGACTGTTGTTGCGTTGTTTAATTTTAACGTGTTGCGTTCTTACATGCTCGGCTAATACTAATTTATTGCATTTTATCTCAGTTTGTGGTTGGAACCTAATATTATGTGTAATAGTTTCAAACCCGGTTTTTATTATTATATTAATTTTACAAACTATTGAACAATTTTCACTTATATAATATTGTCAACAATACTATTTTAATCGTTGGTTTTATTTATATTTGCAAAGAAAACTAACAATGTTTACAGTGTTATTATTTTAGGTACATAATATGAGACAAATGTACAGCCAACTACACCATCCCACAAATTAATACATACAAACAAAAGACTGGATAATTAGTTTTTTAACTAGTTAAGATTTTAACAATTTTAAGACTTATTCAAAGGGGCGAGGGTATCGAGAAGTATATCCGTATTTCGAAAATATTTACAATAAGTGTATACATATAAAAGGTAGGTGTTAGTGTTGTAGGTTAGATTTATAGCAGACATAAACTAGACATTAGTTAGCTAGTTAGCTACACTAGAGGTATACATTATTTGGAAAAAGTATTTAAAATCGCCTTAATCTATATATAATATAACAAAGTCGGTTTTGTTACAACACTTATAACTCAAGAACGATTCAACCGATTAGGCAAAAAATTGGTGGTGACGTAGTTTAGAACCAGGAGAATAACATAGGATGCTTTTTATCCCGTTCCTGTGGGACTTAGTGCGGTATAGAGGGTGCTATGGTTTGTATGACATACTGAAACTACGCGAATGAAATCGCGGGGCGTCCACTACTAAAGAAATTAGAGTCGTTTTATTTGCGAAAAAATATTAAACCATATAAAAAAGAGTTACCGTGACGAATGGTATCAAAATGTAAAAACCGCCAAAAAATGACATACGCACTGTTAGAACTTCAGTGACGATAAACAATTTGTTTTTGAAACATTAGAGCCAGACAAGTATTATTTTTTGCCCTCACAACGACAACCCCAGACCTTTACGATAAACAATACAAATATGATCAAATAATAACGACACACAATCATATTATCGATTATCGTAATAATTTCTGTTATTTCAACGTCTGGAACCCACTTCATATCTTCATTTTCTCATCTGTCACAAGCATAATCCGAGAAATATTGTTGCGGTCAAGCTGGGCTACAGTTCTCAGTGTGAGCTAGGCTGCTGTCGCGTGTGCGCTCTTACGTAGTGTAGCTCAGTTTATTGTGACGACATGCGGCTTAGCTAGGTCGCCCCAGCACAGTCGTGTACAAGCTGAGCTGTACAGTTCGCAGTGTGAGCTGAGCTGGCGTCGCGTGTGCGCTCTTACGTAGTGTAGCTCAGTTTACTGTGACGACGTTCGGCTTAGCTAGCTCGCCCCAGTACAGTCGTGTACAAGCTGAGCTGTACAGTTCGCAGTGTGAGCTGAGCTGGCGTGGCGTGTGCGCTCTTACGTAGTGTAGCTCAGTTTACTGTGACGACGTGCGGCTTAGCTAGCTCGCCCCAGTACAGTCGTGTACAAGCTAAGCTGTACAGTTCGCAGTGTGAGCTGAGCTGGCGTCGCGTGTGCGCTCTTACGTAGTGTAGCTCAGTTTACTGTGACGACGTGCGGCTTAGCTAGGTGCCCCAGTACAGTCGTGTACAAGCTGAGCTGTACAGTTCGCAGTGTGAGCTGAGCTGGCGTCGCGTGTGGGCTCTTACGTAGTGTAGCTCAGTTTACTGTGACGACGTGCGGCTTAGCTAGATCGCCCCAGTACAGTCGTGTACAAGCTGAGCTGTACAGTTCGCAGTGTGAGCTGAGCTGGCGTCGCGTGTGCGCTCTTACGTAGTGTAGCTCACACTTCTTTTACAATACTTATAAAACATTTTTATCAGATAGCAATAATGTTGAAATAAGAACTAACCTTTATAAGATTTTCAATACGTCAATAAGGTTTCACGAAATTGATTATTTCGCGGAGACCCGACGCTTCAAGCTTTTATGCTTCTATCGTTATATCGATATTGTGCCTTAATATCTACGTTGTAAAGGTACATTATTCCCTGTACGTGACAGCTTGACAATGCCGGGGATCAGATGATACTCGTTTATTCACGGGTTGAATCTACCGATGACATTTTCGATCCCTTGTCAAAATTTACTTTCCTTTCAGTAGGAAGGGTTAAACCATTATATTATTTATTCTTTAGACTGAAATAAATATTTTTCTTGCTGAAATTGAGATGTGGGTGTGAGTTTTTATTTAGAAAACGTCATTTTGCGATTTAAGTTAGTAACTTGGTGTTTGTGGAGGTGTTATTTAAATTTTGTCAAGTATTTTCGTGTTTATTTATTTTGAGAAAGAAATTGTACTAGGTAGAGAGTCCACAGGCTTCCTTAGCCTTTTATAGTGTCCCACTGCTGAGCAAAGGCTTTTCCAACTACCTTCTTCTGGTCATAATCCCTAAGGTTCTTCCAGTCGCTATCGAAAATCTATCAGTTTATGATAAAGCAGCTTCTAGAAAATAACTTTCCTATATTCATTCTTATCACACAGCAGATTCTAATACGCCTCTTGGAGGTCTCTATCTCGGATTCGGTTCCCGCAGCACACATTTTTATCTATTCTGTCTTGTATCTAGTGCATTTCGGAGAGTGTGCTACGGAGTTGCATAACCTAATACCCCCATCGCGTTTTTACAATAGGACAACCAGGAGAACGGCAATACGTCATCCATACCAGGTTTATCTACCATTTACGCGAACCAAACGGTCTGCGTCTACCTTCATAGTGCGAACCGTTGTGGAATGACTTGCCGGAGTCTGTATTTCCTGCGCAGTACAGACTGAAGGTCTTCAAGTCACTGGGGTGAATAAGTACCTAATGGACAAGTGTTCTCCATCGTAAAACACATCGCTGCTTTACATCAGGTAGGATGGTGGTCAAACGCTTGTTCATTGCGTTTAAAAAAAATATGTATTTTTTAACATTTTAATTATTTTCCTGTCGTCATATTAATAGTTAAGACAGGACAACGTCTGTCGAGTCTTATTGTGGAGATTATATTAAAATCAAAAGCATTTTATAGCGGATTTTTTTTGCAGAACCAAGTCTCTAGCTTTTGCAATTTCGAAACAATTATGAGTATTTAAGTAAGTGATATTAGACTGTATATTATAGAGATTATCATATATTTTAATTACCAAAAAATACACGGCTAATTGGTCATTTCATCTGATATTTAACGAGGCGACGGCCGCTCCCGTCGCCTGAACAAAATGTTTATGAATTTTACGAGCGATGCAATGAAACAAAAATTTTATGGCTTTTTTTTATATCCACCACCATTTATTTTAGCTTCCCTACTGACGTACTTGTAACACAGAAGTTATCACGAAAAGTTTGTCTATTGGTCATAGGTTTGACTTTTATTTCCAAAATAAGTGATATACTGGTGAGCTGAGGTGATTTATCGATCAATACTAGTAAAAAACAAAGTCGTCTCCCGATGTCTGTCCCTATGTATGCTAAGTTCTTTAAAACTACGCAACGGATTTTGATGAAGTTTTATATGTAATACTTGCAATAATAGCATAGCAATAATAGAATACATGTGTCACCAACCCAGCCCAACCTTTCCCGTCTTGGTAATCGCGGCGATGTGACCGAGATAACTCTCCAGAGGACGAGCAGCAGCGCTCTCTGTGAGTTAAACCACAACACCATTGCAATCGCCAACTCGCTTGACTAGCGTGGTGTTTATTCGCATTCCAAGTGATCGTGGATATCATTGGGGGAGGCTTTCTCCCAGCAGTGGACGTCGTGTGGCTGATGATGAAATCTCTCTGAAATCCATGACATGTGAAATTACGTTGAAAACACCATACACAATAAAGTTCGCATGATTTAAAGATGATTAAGATTTTTGGTTTCAAGATTTACATCATCATCATGATTCTATATTCCGCCACTGCTGAACATAGGTCTCTCCAAATTGCACGCCACTGTGTTTTATTTTCGACATCTCGCATTCTGCTTCATTTACATCAAACAAAACGAAAAATCAAAACAAATTCCAGCGAGTAGGTAGTTCCTCTCAACAGTAAGCCTTTTAGAATCCTGTTTAAGCGGATATATGTAACAAGCGTGCAATCTAATATATAAAATTCTCGTGTCACAGTTTTCGTTGCCATACTCCTCCGAAACGGCTTGACCGATTTTTACCAAATTTTATATGCGTATTCAGTAGGTCTGAGAATGGGCTACTATCTATTTTTCATGCATCTACCAGTTGTATTTCTCCCAATACACGGGGTACAAAGGCACCTTATCGTGGCAAAACAAATGTTTGCCGGGACAGCTAGTATAATATAAAATAAAAGAATTCGCGTAGGAGTCCGTAAGGGGATATGCTAATGGGGTTTTCGAAATTAAATCTGGCTGTTTATAACCAGTTTTGGGCAGAAGTCCGCGGTCAGGCGTCTGTATTGCAATTGGTTCGAGAGATACGTTTTTATCGCAATAATAATACACACTGTGTGATACATTTGCCAGCTGTCTTCGTAAAAGTTTGCATTGGGTCTTCTGTACTTTTTAACCTACTACAAAAAAAGGAAGAGGTTTCTTTTGATGTTTGCTACCTCAAAAATGAGTGAACCGATTTGGATGATCTTTTTATTTTTAAAACTGCTGCTTTCTATTTGGTCCCATTTAAATTTAGTTTGTTTTGGTACAGAACTAGATTTGCAAGTCGCGTAGCACCCTCAGCCTTTCTCTTTCTAAGCAATGTATTTGTGGGAAGTATGCTATGATGACAATACCCTGCTACGCCGTAAGAAGCCAGGCAGAAGATAAATATCTCTCGCTCTTTCACTCCTTCATGTTTATCATATCATTGTCTTGTTTTACTTTAATCATCAGTTTCGAATGAAGTTTTCCGACAGAGAACCAAAGTCGACATAGCTCATCGTTTTAGCAAGCTGAAGTGGCAGTGGGCCGGCCATATTAGCCGTAGAACCGATGACCGTTGGGGGAAAACGAGTTCTCGAGTGGAGACCGCGTCTCGGCAAACGGAGTGTAGGACGCCCTCAGGCAAAGTGGGCTGATGATATACGCAAGATGGCTGGCAGAAGCTGGATGCGAGAAGCCGAAAACAGATCACAGTGGCGTGCAATTGGAGAGGCCTATGTCCAGCAGTGCACAAGTATGGGCTGATGATGACGATGATGATGATATGCATTAATAAAAGCAAGGCACATGACGGCATCGTGGACCCTGGCAGGCACAGCAAAACAGAAGTTAATTACATGCAAGAAAGAATCTCTATATATGTATAAAAACTCTTGTGATGTTGGTTTAAATACGATTGGTGAACCGTTTCCACTTGCTTGATTAAAAAGATCTATCTGCCTACCCCCTGCTTTGGGAATAAAAGGCGTGAAGTGTATTTTTTTCGAAAATTAACGGCTAAGCATATAAAAAAAGGAATGTCTTTTTACTGATACTGTAAGAATTTACGCGATCTACAAAAGAAAGCAATTTTCTCTTAACTGACTTCGCCTTTTTTCCAACATTTGCTGTATGCGTTGCTGCTTTTTCCTTTATTTCTCTCGTAAAGCTACACTGAAGCCCCGGCAAAGGAGGTTTTTTTTTTCAACTATCGGATAAAGATTGTTAATTTTAACTTTGCCACTTTTTTTGCGCCTTAACTTCTGATCTTTAATAGGGTAGATTGCATTTTTTCAAAGTTATTGTTGGGTTAGTTTAGTGAACGCTAATTTTTTCTCGCCTTAAACTATAATGGTATTTAGTTACTTACTGTATTTTTGTTTGTTGCCTTTGTCGGGTGGGAAATTCGATTTAAACGGCAGTCAATCAAACGATTAGGTTAATCGGTGAGACAGGAAAAAAATCTTTAGAAATATCTTAGAACAAATTAAAAGTTCCTAATTCGTTTTAAATGCTTATAAAGTCTATTTGTGTCTGTTTATTGAATTCTAGTTGACCCAGCAAACCTTGTTTTTCCAATATACATACATACATTATAAATCCCGTTCCCGTATGAATTTCGGGAAATCCTTTTGATTGCATCCCTAAGTCCACCTACCAAAACTAAGTCCCTGCCAAATTTAAAGTTCAAAAGTAAAGATTGTCAGTCAATGAGCTTCTCTTTTTATATATTTAGATTAACAGTGTTTTTCTGCTATTATATGCATGTATTATACATATAAACCTCCGTCAAGAATTATTATCTTATATGAAAACTGTATCAAAATCCGTTGCGTACTTTTAAGATCTAAGCATACGTAGGGACAGACAGCGGGAAGCGACTTTGCTTTAATACTATGTATTGATGAACTATTACCGTGCAGGACGAAAACATTGTAAGGAACTCTGCCGAATTAAAGATGTATACCAGAGTATTACAACAATACAAGGCTTAGAAGCGACCTGAGTGTATTCGAGGAATTAAAAATGACATGAAAACGAAGTGTCTCTTTCAAAGACACGTTCACAGCAAAAGATGTCATACTCAAGTATAGATCTTGCAACGTTGAAACAAAACACAGAACATGGATCTTCTTATAGAAAATTACGTTAAGTATATTATAAGATACCCATATCAGATGGACATTCCGTTCCAGAACCAAACGGTTTTCAAATTTCATGGTGCGAACCGCCAGAATTTGGAATCACTTGTCCAAGTCTGTGTTTCCTGTCTGGAGAGCTTCATCACGGGTAAATAGGTACTTAATAAACCTTCGTAGACCACATCGCTTGCTTAAATAAAGCAGAATGGCTTATTATACATTTAAAAAAAATATATAGAAGTTACTATTAGATAAGTAGTAGGTAATAGGCAGTTATATTAGCAACATAATTGAAACGTGTTCAAAACTTTTACTAAAAACCCAGCAGCGAACACTGCGAACAATCTTTTAGTAGATTTAGTATCCGTAAAGTAATATGCGAGAAATCTAAACAGGACGTCTGACAGTGGCGCCAACGCTACCAAACGAGTTACAGCAAAAACCACTCTAAGTAAACCCACAGTAAGCACTAAAATACCTTCAAAACGATCTTCGCCGCAGTGTGGTTTGTAGGTACAATCGAGTTGAAAATTTTCTAAACGAATTGGCGTTTATAAACTTTTGTACGGAGGAATACGTATGATACTAGGGATCTGATGATACTGGATTTTTCTCATACATTTTATGGCTTTGGCTGTACTTACAAGCCTCCGATGACAGGTGTAAGACCGGTCCACCACAGAGAGAATTGCCGTTTCCAGTGTGTGAACGTAATCGATTTCAATGGTACTTCAACTTTGAAGTAGAAAAGGGTTATGTCACATTGTGTTGTGAGTTGTGTGCTTTTTCATGGTGTTCGATTTAATATATGTTATTCAAATGTAAATAATATATACTTAAATACACTTCACGACTTCACCAAAGCGGTAGTAGGTTGAAGCACTTCTCAAGAATGTAATAAAATAACTAGCTGGGCCTCGTTGTTTTATCCGCTGTTTATCCAGGCCCCATGGAAAATTCCAGATATAACAGGTTAATATCCAGACTTTATCCTTTAACAAGTTTATACCTACTCAGTTTCGTAAAAATCCTATCAGTAGTTGTGGCGTGAATGAGGAACAAAGACATCTTCATTCATTCACATTCTTTATTCTTCTTCTTAGTCTTGGTTTGATTGTAGAGTAGGATTATTATAATGCGTTTATTACTAACCACACAACCCCTAAGACCAAGCTACACTGGTAATCCTAATAAGTATTACTAATTTGATGAATAACTTGGATTCTCGCCCATCTCTAGGCCTAGAGCTCAGGTTATATAGTCAGTTTTCTACTATTGTTTTGAAAAACCAACATTACTTGGCCTTGGGGCGGTATCGTTTTGGTAGTGTGGTTAACAAAGAACCTTACAAATGTATGTACACACATCAAAAGTGTCTAGGGATCAAGAACATTTTTAGCTCTTAAAAAAAATATAATTTATTTAATCAAATCTAATCTTCTGGATTGGTCTCCTACCTAATTCCCCATGCCTGTATCAATGACTTATCACCACATTTTGAATAAATTATGAATGAATTCAGTTTATGTAAAACATATTCTTGATTGCAATCTTCTAAAATGTACTTGATCCCTAGACACTTTTGATGTGTGTATGTGAAAAGTTATAATCGTTACCTAAACTGTTATTCCTAAGCGATGGACCCGTACAGAAAAAGTGGTATATCGGGTTTCGATGACACTTCCTGTGGAAGTAAAAAATAACGTTATGGTAATACTTTCATAATGTGACAAGGAAACATTGAACCTTCTTGTTCAATGAATATTATATCAATAACAACCTTATGGTGAAATTCTGTTCTTCTTTTACAATGTCTTCAGCTCCGAATTTACTGCTACTCTTAGCTGCAGAGTTCTTAGTTTTATAATCCATCCCTTGTTCCTGAGAGAGACTCATATAGATGGTGTAGCATAGATGATAAGTTCCTAACATGATGTAGGAGTAATTGCTATTTAGTATATTTTCTAGTTATTAAGTTGTTTTCTATAATACAATACTAATGTAAGGACGAATTAGCCTTTAAGGTTGCATGGCCAAAATATAATGTAAATATATAAATAAAACCTTATGGTGGTAGACTATTTTGACTATTGGATGGGCCCGTTGGTGTAGTGGTCAGCATGTCTGCCTCTATTCCGTAAGGTCGTGGGTTCCATTCCCACCGCTGACAGGTACTTAGGTGATGTGCTTTTAAGTACTTGTTGGATATGTCTGTATCTAAGTATGTATTTAAAAGAAAAGAAAATATATTAAAGTAAGTATATTTTGGTGTCTGAATTCCATAACACAAGTGCTTTAGCTACTTAACATGGGATGACGGTAATGTGTGTGTTGTAAAATATAATTTAGATATTTTCTACACAATAATAATATAAGCGTGACAAACACAAACTTTTGTTTGTTTGACGTTTGATTCTCTGCGGAATTATAACCTTAACCCCCTTACCAATAGAGGCGACATTATAATAATATCAACAAGTTGCAAGTGAAGTCGAATATTTTTTTAAAGCAACATTCTATTCAAATTTTAAACCGGGTATTACGGTGCAAGGACGGGCAGCAGAACTCGGTGTGAGTTAAACCACAACCACCCCTGCAATCGCTAACCCGCCTGCCAAGCGTGGGGATTATTGGCATTTCCCCCAATTGGTCATGAAAATCATTCAGCGGTGGACAAATACGAGCTGATGTTGATGATACCTCCGGTATAGTTATACCGCTATTATTTGTACCTTAGTATGTAAATGAGTGGCAATAATCAATTTACATATTGATTCGTTTCAAATGACAAGATTTTTAACAGTGAAATGGCTGTCTACTATGGCACAATACTAATAATATAGCCCAATAAAACCAATGAAATACAAAACCGTGTTTTTAATTGACACCTGCGCTAAGTAATGAAATGAGATATTAATAACATTTCACGACTTTATACCTTCGACCTTTAAGCATAAGTTCCATGCAACATCAGCACTTAAAAAAGGTAGAGATAAGGTGGTTTTTCTCAAAACGTAATTCGATCACAATATTCAGCGTCAACTCATCACGAAAAAAAAATAAGACAGTATCTTAGAAAGAAATCCCAAGATACGACGACGACGGGCAAATATTATCCCACATCTCCAAGCTTCTGTGGTTACGAGCCAGACTACATAAAGTATCCCTTTTTACTTGAAAAAAAAAAAAACGATACAAACAAGCAAAAAACCGGTCACATGCAAGTACCTTACGCGTGGCTCTGTGGGATAGAGCGCGCGAAACAGTCATAAGCGCCAAACACATAAATTTTCAATTATAACCAGTAGAGTCCTTGTTCTAAAGTCCATTTTCTATTGAGGAGGCGTCGTGTTCGTCGCGTGGCGTCTTCCGAAGATGTTGAAGAGATAGAAAAAGATCGTATGACAAACAAAGTGGCTGTTCGATTTTAATTTCTAACACTTAGAAAATAGAGGGCATAATTGTACGGTGATGGCGCTTAGCGGATTTTTTACCGCATAATTTCCGATGCTGGAGAGCAGATGGCTAGACTCTACCAGTTTTCTTGGGAACGCACAACTTCCATCTCCGAGAAAGAAACTTCGGTATCTCCCGATGTAATATTAGGTTCCGATTTCGAGTATTATTTCCAATAAGGCGATAATAAGTTTCCAAGTTCAATAATTTCTTACTCAGCAAAGTTTGTGATAAGTGCCCTTAACAAATTATCGTGGAACGGTAAAATTGCCCTGATAGGGGAAGTGGGTACGATTCTCCTCTCTCCACAAAAGAAATTATACCCTGTTTGTCGTGCAAACGTAAATAACGAAAGAGGAATGACCTGCGACTTATTTATTCCGAGTAAAAGAGCAAATCGACTGAACCGGAAATAAAACTCGTATGGCTGAAATATCTCGATTCAAATCTCGAGATCACGCGATCGTAAAAAAATAAACAAAAATCGGTACGTAGGTACTGTCGCGGTCCAGTACCTACACTGTTTGGAAAGTCTGACTGTCTAGATTGGTTGGCGCTTACATTGTCGTCAGGTGACGAAAAAAAAATTGTGTGCCTTTTTTATATTTTGAGAGAACGGTTTCGGGATGAAGTAAGAACTGGATTTAGCATAAAAAGTGCTTCTAAATGAACAATGATTACAGTATTTTCGACACTGCTGTCAAAATGTATAATAGACGCTTCAGAGTGATTAGCTAGCTTGTGTACAGTGTGCTACGATACCAAAGCTAGCTACTAGCTTGAAACTATTGTCGTAATTTTTGAGTTTTGAAGGTAGGCTTATAGTTTCGATTCAGCGAATGTGACATAATGAACTATTCAGAATAAAATAATTGATTAAAAATATCCGTAAAACGGAGAATAAGACGCCCTCAGGCTAGGTAGTCTGGTGATATGGCAGAAGCTGGCTTATAAGACATTGCTTCCGAAGATGCACGTAAAAATGAACCTGGCTATATCGACACGCAAAAGTTAACTGTGGAAGTAATTCTCGTAATTTTAACCTTAGAAAATGTCGCATTGCAAAAGTGGTAATATAAGTAATCGAAAAAAAGTACAGTTCGCGCAGAACGCGGCAAAATCCTGTGTTACACACTACTCTATGTTTTACTTCATATTTGTTACACACTACTCTATGTTTTACTTCATATTTGAAAGCGTCAAGAGCGTCTGTGGTCCAGTTGGTCGGATACTTGACTTGTAACCGGGAGGTCCCGGGTTCGAGTCCGGCTACTGGCACGTGTACCAATGGGACTCTTTTTCAGAGATTATGTACGCAACGCAACGCTCGCTCGTACGGTGAAGGACAACATCGTGATGAAACCCGCACACCACGAGGTGTGTGAACCCTATAACGGCGATGAGCTCACCCCTGTCACGTTGGGTTAAATACGCTTGGTGAACCGTGGGTATTTGCTTTAGCAAGTGCCTCTGCCTACCCCTCTTTGGGATTAAAGGCGTGAAGTGTATTTATTTTCATTTTTTTTATTTAGCTAAAATGGAGATTAGCAGGTTTGGCTTTTTACGTCTCGAACGTAGTACGCGCAGTTGGAAACGCGTGGCGCCTACACGGACTTACTGTAGCTTTGCTGTGGGCAGCTCGCTTCGTAATAGTACCTTAAGTATATTTTGATACTTGTCATTAGAGTGAGACAGAGCATAAAAAAATATTATAGGTAATTAATAATTCCCTCAGTAGTGCGTGTTTAAAGTTTCAGATTACGTTTGGAAGCGGCCAGAGGACCACCAACCCAGATTAACGACTACTGCGTATGGCCTCTTAAGGCAATACGAACTACTATAAACTTTTCGTCTGACTTTCCTCGTGAGGCTTTTAAGGGCATAATTGTATGTAAATTTAAAACTTACAACTTTATTGTCGTTGGCGAATGAGCTTGGACTTTTGTAATGCGTTTTGCATTAAACATGATGCGTGATGTGATGTATATATGTATATGTATTATTCTTTAGTATTTGTGGTAAGAAATTTTAATTGAAAAAAAAGAAAAAATGTTTATTAACA
>SJJU01007793.1:0-12626 GCA_012932125.1 Conopomorpha cramerella
TTGTCCATTCAAATATTGACCTAAGTTGATAGGTACGAAACTTATCTGTTGAGTTAAATCATGTTGTTATGTGTAAATGAATTTATGGAATACAATAGATCTCAATACCGCTAAGCTCCATTCCCTCCCCTCGACGTATCGACATCATGGTTCACGGGTACATATTAAAATATATAAAATTAAAATATATAAGCTTACAATATATAAGTTCAAAATGCATAAAATCACATTGTATAATGTTTGGAATGCATAATGTTCAAAACATATAAAAGTTGTATGGCATAACAATCAGATTACATAAGTTCACAATGTATAAGTTCGAAACACATAAATTTAGATAATATAATGTGAATAAAACATAAAGTTCAAAATCTATAAGAGTTCCTTAGGTACCATTAAAAATTATAGTTATTATGGATACATTGCATTTGGCGGAGCGTACGGATGGCTGCGGCTGCGCGGCGGCCGGGCCGGAGGATAGTGAAACAAAGTTTTGAGGGTAGATGTGCAAATTATGGTTGAGCCGATGTAGTGAGTTTGTTATGCGGTGATTTGATAGTCAAGTATAAAAGTTAAAAACGTAAAACATGTCAGAAAACAATTTAAATATATTTAAAACTCAAAAAGGAAAAGAAAAAGTGCAACTAGATGGTTTTGCCTATGTTAAAAATAGGCAGTACGGTGATAAAGTTTATTGGTATTGTGAATTTATTAACAATAGCACCTACAAATGTCATTGCCGGCTAACAACTCGAACAGAAGGTGAATCAGTTACAATATTATCAAGTAGTGGTGAACATAATCACGATCCAAACCCGATCCGAGCAGGAATTGCGAATAACTTGAATGATTTAAAATCAAATATTCAACACCAACGAATGGCTAAGACTTGTCAAATTGTACAAGAACACATTGCATCAACTTCTACGTATGTTGCAAACAACTTACCGTCCAAGAACGCATTACGCCAAATTGTTAATCGAGAAAAAAAGAAAATATTTCACTCGACTACAGAACCTACCATATTTGATTTCAAGATTCAAGAAGATGCTACAATATTGAACGGAGAAAACTTTATTATCAAAGATAAAATTTTCGACTCAAATAAAAGGGTCATTTTACTAAGTACGAAGACGTTGATGAATTATCTGGGATCGGCTACGTACTGGGTTATGGATGGGACGTTTAAAATTGTACCTACCATATTTCAGCAACTGTATACTATTCATGGACCTGTATTAAACAGTGATAAGACATTTCCACTATTGTTTGTACTATGCACGCATAAAGATAAAACGTCCTATGACGTCATGTTCGAGTTACTCATGGAGTACTGCTCTGAAAATGGCATAAACATAAATCCCGCTTTTGTTATCATGGACTTTGAAAAAGCGCCCGGTTTGAGCTTAAGACAAAATTTTGAGTCAGTTACAGTTAAAGGATGTTTTTTTCATCTACGACAAATCATATACAGAAAAATACAAAAAGTCGGATTAAGCAATAGATATAACAATGACCATACATTCAATATTGACATAAAAAGTATTGTAGCATTAACCTACATTCATCACGATAATATACCAGCCTACTTTAATTCACTAATTCAATCCCTAACAGACGACGATGCAAAAAAAATTGCTGAATGGTTCGGACAAAATTATGTAATTGGTAAGAATAACCAGCCGCCACTATACAGTCCAAAGTTCTGGTGCTGCTCCAATATGCCTAATATTCCACGGACACAGAATAGCGCCGAATCCTTCCATCATCATATAAACCAGATTTGCGCAAAAAGACATATTGGATTTTATCGTTTAATAGGAGAACTTATGAGAGAGACAAAAGTAAATAATGTACTCATTGAAAAATTAAGGAATGGTGAACCAGAACCACATAAAAGAAAGAAAAAGGACGAACAAAGGCAAAAAAATATTGACAATATATTGAATAATATTACTGATTACACATACACAGATTTACTGAGAGCTATTGCTGCCAATTTATAAAATTAAACTGGGTTTTCAAGCAAACCAATCCTGTACGAAATCATTAGAATGTCTATACGTACTTACCTAATTATTTAATACCATTATCTAATTATTTACTGTCAATAAATCATCTTCCAGAACTTTTATTTTATTTAATATTGCTTTGTATGTTGTAAGGGGTATATATTATAGTTTAGTTTTCTATTATAAAGTAAATATTATATACCACCACAATACACTTTAACCTAATGGTAGCACAGTTTCGGGTCTGAAATCCTTTTCTTCTTAGTATAACATTAGATATGCAGAGTTTTTCTCGCGATGTTATGCGTTTCAACCATTATAGCACACAAGGATTATGTATTTTGCTATTTATGCGTTCTGGACATTATATATTCCGATTTTATATGATGTGATTTTATGTCAAATGATTTTATATATTTTGATACATTATATATTTTGATTTTATGCGTTTTGAACTTATATATTGTAAGCTTATATATTTTAATTTTATATATTTTAATATGTACCCTTCCAAGGCAACGGTCGTCCTACTACGACCAATCTAAGAGGAAAGCCAAGGTACCTACTTTAAAATTACTTGTCACCCTCTTTGCTCTTTAAAAGGCAACAAATCATACACACTCCACTTTACGCCTTTTAAGCCCAAAGCGAGGTAGGAAGAGGCACTTGCTAAAGCAAATGCCCACGGTTCACCAAGCGGATTTAACTTTATTTTCTATTTAATTTTATTATGCTATCATTACTTCTAGTGTTTACCTCAGGTAATCTGGTTTCTGCAAGTCTGGTATTAGGTATGCTCCGGAGGGAACTGCTCATCAACATATTTTCAGAGTCGCCCAAAGTTCACGAACGAGTATTGTCGAAACAGTAGCCGGGACCCACGACTACCTTCTCTAAAATTATTCACTTATAAGCAGTCACCCATCGAAAAGTATGTGGCTTAAAATCAAGTAAGAGATCCCCGCAGGGCATTTACCAAGACAGCACCTTTACGAGTGACCAAAATATTGAGATGAAACCAGCATACCGAAATGAAAGGTCTCTAAACCATAAAATAGTTTAACATTCGTACGGCGTCTTCATCACACCATAAAAAAATGTGTACCTAGGTACAGTTCTGCTCGAAATGAACCAGTATCCAAGATATTTTTAAACCTACAAACCTATATAGAAGCAAATGTTTCGTGGTTGATATCTGCCACTCCACACCTCGCAGGACGTGCGTGATCTCCATGAGGTGGTCGTCTACAACATTGGCAAAGTGGTACGTCGGGTAGCCATCTGATTTCATTATAACAGGATCTCCCTCGTTCAGGGAAACATCATATGCGATGCCACCGTAAATCAGATCCTCGAATGCTTGGCAATCAGATGTTAGCTGTAATGAACATTTAAGTTATTTTAGGGTTCCATACCTAGTTAAAAGGTTTCGGACCTTATAACTAAAACTCCGTAGGACGTCCATATGTCGGTTTGTCTGTTCAACCATCACCAGCAGGCCTAGCATGCGCAGAAAGAAAGACACGACATAGAACAAATACGCACACTGATTGGCTGTCATTTCACGCTTCTTGCGAATCAACTTATTTTAACGAATCGCAGCGCGTTATTATGTCTCGTCACGAATTTCCTGGAGCGCTGTGCTATGAGCGCAGGCTGTATCTCAACATCTGTGATAGTTTTAGTATTTGAAATATTTTTATTCCAGGTTATGTATTTCTGTTCGCGATAACATACACAAAAAATCGGTATAAAATAAATAATATTAAGGGGCTTCCATATAAAAAAAAACCTGATTTTTATGGCTCTATATATTTGTAACAACAACAGATAGGACCTAGAAATATTATTTTTTAATATTGGACACGGGGATGTCGGCGCAGCACTGGCCACCAATGAGTTTTCATTGGGCCAGAAATCTGCAAGTAAATAAGTATGAACATTTTCCTCGGCAATAGCAATTGATTTAGCTTTTGAGTTACCTGTCTCAGCGGCAGAGGTGAGATCCTCACTTCAGCTGGTAATCAATTGCCATTTTGCCATTACATGCTATGAGTATAGAATAACATTAGGTTCAAAATAGCGTGACTTGTGTATTCCAAAACTGAGTAAAGTATATTTTTCAATACAATGGACGAATTTAACAGCTCCTATGCATACAACATGATACTTTAATCCTGTTTAAATGAAAGTGAAAAATTAATGCAAACAGTTCAAGATCTTCATCTCGTAAAATATACTCTAACTTGATTGCAGCACAGTACAAAATTGTGTGAATGGGAACTGTCAAAATAGTCCATCAAATTAAAAAATAGATTAATATACAACAACTAGCTGTCCCGGCAAAAATTTTTTTTGCCATAATAAGTTGCCCTTGTACCCCGTGTATTGGGAGAAATACAACTGGTAGATGCGTAAAAAATAGATAGTAGCCGATTCTCAGACCTACTGAATACGCATATAAAATTTCATCAAAATCGGTCAAGCCGTTTCGGAGGAGTATGGCAACGAAAACTGTGACACGAGAATTTTATATATTAGATAGGAATAGTGGATCATGAATTGTAATGTTTAATTGTAATGATACCTACATGATGATATAGTTATTATGGGCTTACCTTAAATCTAATACAATGTTGCGAACCAGCATCTAATTTCTCCTTTATTTCAGATTCAGTCAAATTGCGGCATTTATTATCATATTTGGGTATTATTTGTTGTTTTATAGCATCTCTTCTTAAAATGTTGAGTCTCCTTTCAGTGCAGAAACATCTATATGCTGTACCATTTTCTAATAATTTTTGTACATGATTACTGAAAATAAACAGTAAAAATAAAAGAAAGAACTCTAAAAATAAATCTGTTGAATTCGCTTAGTGATTTTTATCATTGTTTAAATCATTGACTGTGTGAACTTAGGGTTTTTTACAGAACTTGTTGATATTAAGATCAGAATTCTGTAAATATAATTTTTATAGAGTTAAAAAAATTCAATTTGTTGGGGTGGTAGCTTAGAGACGGACATAGGATACTTTTTAGCCCTATCCTGTTGGTCGCGTCACTATATAGAGGGTGTTATAGTTTGTATGAAATACTGAAACTACGCAAATTTCCACTATCGCAATAGCAGGGTGTCCACTAGTAATAGATAAAAATGAGCTCTATCCATTATCCACTAACCAAAATATACCTAGGCGTGGCTTATGGATTTTGGAGCATCTATTTAGACAATAAACATTGATAAACTATTCATTCATCATTTCAACAGATTTAAGTACTTGCTCCAGTCCTAGACTGTACCAAAATATTAAACAAAATTTACTATGCAGTTAATTACATTCATCAAGTATTATTTTTAATTCTGTACCAAATACCAAAAAAATGTAGTCTTATATGTGTCTAATGAATAAAGACAGATGGCTCGAAGATTGTGGTAACAAAATTACTTATAACTTACTGATAAATATCTAGCCGTTCACTTTGTATGTAAGGTCCTCGACCTCCGTCTTTGCCAGGTCCTTCGTCGTGCGGTATTCCTGCCCAAGTTAAATCATTTACTAAAGCTTTTACAGACCCCTCAACTTTTCGGCTCTGATCTGTATCTTCAATTCTAAGAATAAATGTGCCTCCTCTGGATTTAGCGAATAAATAGTTATACAAGGCTGTTCTGAGTCCTCCCAAATGCAAGTATCCTGTGGGACTCGGAGCAAATCTCACTCTGGGTCCTTTGGTGTGTAATTTCGCCAAGGAAACAAATCTACCGAACTTTGAAATAATATTTACACTATGCGTACAAATTATACAAGACAACATAGCTGTGGCGCGTTACTAACCAGATCTACAACTTTACTAACTTTTAACCTAAAAGCTGAGTTAATTTACTTATTTTGCTTGCCAACATTTATATAAAATTTATTATAGATCAAAACAAATCTTTAGGTTACCACAATCAGCTGTTTCTGACATTACACATGACATGACAATCAATCAATAAATGCAAGACAAAAATTAAGGCGCATTCAGCATAGCGCACACGGCACACAGCAATGCACTCGTTCGATGTTTTACAAAAACTCCTCTGAGTTCTGGACTAAATTATAGTTACTTCATTCGTTCTTATTAATTACATGTGGGGAGGAAATTAATAATAAATACTATAGAATGTAGGTATATAACTTTGGAAAAGTGTTTAACATTCAAGTCAATATTTACATTATCAGCAAAATAAAAAATAATATTGTCTATGCTTGTTATTCACTCCTTTCGTTCGTAGTAGTATTAAATTTCTCATGTCTCAAGAAATAAGTAAAAATCGAGGGTTTTGATAGGATTTAGCATAAAAAATGGTAAGTAAAATGTAACCCCTTCATCATCACAATGATATATCACTTCCCATTGTCGTATTATTGTATGATTTTGAGCTGCGTAAATTCTGTCAAGCACCTCGCAACATGACGTTTCCGCATTTCATTCCAGAATAAACTCAAATCGTCGCAGAGGGACAAGGTGAAGAAGTTTGTGGCTCTCACACAAACAAGCGAGAACACAGCCATTTACTGTTTGTCACAGAATGATTGGAAACTGGACCTCGCCAGTGACAATTACTTCCAAAACCCTGATGCATACTACAAAGATACAGTTAGGGCAGCTGTAGATAAAAAGAAACTAGAACAATTATTTACTAGATATAGAGATCAACAAGAAAACGACAAAATTACCATTGATGGTGTAAAGAAGTTCCTTGAAGATCTAAACCTTAGCCCTGAATCAATTTTAGTTCTGATAATAGCTTGGAAATGTAAAGCAGCTGTTCAGTGCGAGTTTACCAAGGATGAGTTCATGATGGGGCTGTTGGACCTCGGCACAGACAGCATAGAAAAATTAAAAGCCAAGTTACCTACGTTAGAGGGAGAGATTAAAGATACAAATAAATTTAAAGATTTTTATCATTTTACATTCAATTATGCAAAAAATACTGGTCAGAAAGGATTAGATTTAGACATGGCAATCGCTTATTGGAATATTGTACTCAGAGGAAGATTCAAGTTCTTGGACGCTTGGTGTAAATTTCTAACGGTGAGATATGTAACCTGTACTAATGTTATTTCACATTGTTAACTGATTTGGATAAGTAGTTGTTTTGTTTTTCACTGGGAACAGAAATATAGATTGTGCTGTTGAATAATGAAGATGAAAGATGAATTAACCTTTGCTTGCATTTAAATCCTAAAGGTGTATGCATCCAAATTATAAACATTAAATTATTCACTGTGTGACACCAATTCCTGCACTGTAGGTTGTATATGTATTGCCATTTAAAGTATGCATAGTAGTTTGGTTTGTGTTGCTCATACACCAGTAGGCTACAGCCTCTGCAGGCCTCAAGAATGATGAATGAAAAACATAATTATGTACCCTGATTGGCAGATATTTCATGCTTTATGTGAATCATCTTGCCTCGATTATCATAGCGACAATTTTACAGAAAACTGTTTACTTAATACTGACTTAAATGTGTTAAAGTCTCAGACCAAACACAACTAGACTTGCAAGCCCATAGCAACTTTCTCATTCTAAGCAACATGTATGGAAGTTGTATGTACTTCTGGATTCAAACTGCCATTTTGGTAGTAAAAGTGACACAACTCACCTATTCATCTAAATTTCGGTTTGATTCGAATTAATATTTTTTTATATTTCCAGGAAAACCACAAAAGGTCCATACCTAAAGACACATGGAATCTTCTACTAGATTTTGCTATTCAAATAGACGATGGTATGAACAATTACGACGCGGAAGGCGCATGGCCAGTCTTAATTGATAACTTTGTCGAGTGGTGTCAGAAACAGGGTCTTAATTCTGACAACGCTAACGTTATAGAAGCAGCCTCTGGCTAGCCAATACTGCCTGCCATCTGCACTGTACTGGAGACGGAAACTGACACTGTTACCACTGTGAACGCAACTGAAGAATGCAAGAGTGCAATGACAGTGTTAACCAGCTACATAGCGTACTTGCTGTCTCATTTCATTCTGTACAGTCTGGCACTATGTACTGTTGAGTGGTTTGCAGTCATCATATTCTTTGAGCTTTGAGCAACAGTAAGGCGCCGAGAGTTTGGATGGCAGTATAATACAGTGTGCGGACTAAATCATTATCGTTAGTAATTGTGAAATCGATTTTATTAAACAAATTCTATTGGATATAATATGGAATGATTATTAATGGTGTGCTTACAAAGTGACTGGTATTTGTTGTGTTAAATATACTTTTAGATGTTGATAATGGTAAAGTATTATTGGAGTAGTTTGATGTTCACTCAACTTTACATAGCTGTATATAATTATAATGTTCCCGCGCACATAATAATAATAATACATAGTATTTTGTTATTCTGTCGGTTTTCATCAACAACACGTTATTTTGATTCCTGTACAGGAAAAAAATAATTGAATATTCTCTTTCTCCTAGAATCTAATTAGGTAAATAAGATGTAAATACAAATGAATTAACGGAATGTTTGTTTTAATGTTATTAAAGCTCCTTTCACTTAGGAATTCTTTGTTTTTTTTATACATTTAATTTTATAGGTACATTAGCTACCTACTAATTACTAGTATTTCCTATCCTTAGGGAATTTCGGGACAGCAAGAGGCTTGGGATAATATAACATTCTCATCAGAGTATTATTATAATTCAGTAGTTTTAAGTTTAGTCATAACAAACATACCTACATACAAAAGTGTAAATCTCTCCTCTTGACAAATTGTGAACCTATAATCTCTGAATGATAGACTGCATGGTTTCACTACGAAACTATTTATATTTTTGTATAAAACGTTGCTAATTCGCATTTAAAATTGAAATTTCTGCTGATTGCTTATGAAATAGCTTTTGCGATGTCCTAAGGGGGTCAGCATGCTGAGTAACCGAAACCGACGGCGGATGTGGAAGAGAGGTTGCAGAGGATCGTGACAGGTGGTGTTCTGTGGTCTCTGTTTACCCCTCGGGGTAACGGGCGTGACGTATAGTTATACGTAATGACCCAGTCGTAGAAAAAACAGAAATGGTTTGCTCACAGTCCGGCGATATAATAAGCACGTTAAGGGTGTTGTACGGTCGGAGTTCTGAACGACCAAATCACCCTTGGGAAGTACGGTGTGACGTCAAGCAAATGGGGCGAGGATAAGCTCACTAAAATGTGTCGCCGAGTCCAACAATATCGAGGTCGGTCTACGTACACTGAGCTTCATTGCGCGGGGTTGGCACTTGGCACCGGTGTGTTTTACAGAACTGCTATAAATTATCACCATCGGTGATTGTCATAGAATGTACTTTGTGATAGCGATCGAAGGGTCAGAGTTCTGTAACGAGCGAGTCAAAAACAGCTTGAAAGTAACGGTTCGATTTTCTTAAAACAGCTGGTATTCATTATTTCCATACATAATCAGATAAACTCTTAAGAAAATATTGCTCACCAGCTATTTTAAAAAAAAAGCGGAAGTGTGAAGCTCGAGCAGACCTTAACAATCCAATTGTTTTTTCAGTTAGTTTGTGACCACGGTATATGCAAGTGCGTCGAAAGGTCGAGCAAATTGGTTAATTTCCGGCAGTAATACCCGGTTTAAACTATTGTTATTTTTGTTGTATGTTTCGCTAAAGGGCTTGTTCGCTGGCTATATATATTTTTTTTAAATGATGTATGACTTGACATACACACTGACACATGAATGACAGTTTCTGTTTGACATTTGCGATTAAATAAATTTCCTTCGAATTGCCCAGTTTTGTATTTAAGTCCCATTTTTAGGGAAAACAGGACAAATAATGTCTGGAATTAAGTTGGGTGGAGTACTGAAGGAGCTGAGGATCCATTTGTGCCAAACAAGTCCTCAGTCAAAAGGTGTAAGGTACGTAGACACACGGACAGTATTTGTTGTTATTGTTACATAAACATCAGTATAACCTACAACTTTTTTTTCATTATATTTTCCAGGGATTTCATTCAACAATGCTATTTGGATATCAAGCGACAGAATCCTGGCTTTCCTATTTTGATTCGTGAGTGCAGTGGCGTGCAGCCACGAGTCTACGCCAGATATGGTTGGTATTTACCTGTGTCTAAAAATGATGTGCCCAATTTTTTCTTTAAATTACAATACATCATGCTTTACAGAAAAAGGTTGTGAATTTAGTGAATCTCTCTCGGATCTAAATGTGTCTGCAGTGAAAGAAACCATCAAGAGGCTGGCATCCTAATGTACTGTTGTTTTTTTATGTAGCAAAGTATGTAACTTGGTGTAGTAATTTTTTTTTGGTATAACATTATTTTTAACTTGATCATATAAAAATCACTCGCACATATCCACAATATCTTTTACATTTTGAATTTAGGATCAAAATATTGTATGTAGCTAGTACAATCAAGGATTGTCAATGTTGTATTGAATACTATAAAGTAAGGAGCCTGCACCAGTGTCATAATAAAGTTGGTTGCATAGTGTCCCATACAAGACTGACAACGAGGTTAGACAATAAAATAAATCATGTACAATTTATGTAAATTAATCACTAATCTAGACAGATTTCAAGACAAATAGTAATTGTTTTCTTGCATTGTATGGGGACTGTGAACATTTAATAATATCAATTGATAATAAATAACATTGTACATTACAGAAAAAGGAGTGGAGAAGAGCACACCCCTAACAAACATGCCGCAGAGTGATGTGCTTGCTGCTATCAAACAACTTGCAAAATAAACTTAAAAAGTTATATTATTTTAGTTAATAAATCTAAATTATAAAATAATACACAGATTATAGTAATAATAAATTCTCTTTATTGTCAACACACCTCTATTTTACTATATTACTGGTTTATTTATTAAGTACCTACCTCCTATTCCATTTTTCTCTCATATTTACTTACTAACTTGTACTAAATTAAAGTCACTATATAATAATTATTTGGTACCAACTATTCAATTGGTAAATACTAAAACTGAAAATAAGAAATACTACAAGATATCTATGATGAATGAATTTCTGTCTTTTAGTTTTTAGCTGAAACTCTAGAATGACTGGGCCGAGTTGGATAATTTTTATCATGAATTATTTGTGGAAGTCCAGAGAATGTTAAACAAGGTGAATAAATATGAATTTTGGGTTATTCCGTTCTTACCCTATAAAATTCACCATAGGGAATGATGAAAACTGGGAATCATATGTCTGAGAATTCACACTATGTAAGTAAAAATAACCAAGGGTAAATTCTAAGTTACTTTTCGAAATTTCACCCACCCTGGTGTGAATTCTCTAGGGTAACAGATCGGAATAACCATGAAAACCAAAACAAATGTTAGCGGGGACAGGTTGTCATAGATAAAATGGAAACAATACTACTAGATTTTCCATTGTTTACCACTTATCACATATGCAAAACACACATCTTTGTTTTTTGATATGTGATAGATAACAATCAAACTTCTATTGTTATGAAACTTTCAAAGTTACTTCTAATTTGATGTAATGGGCTCAGGCTGTTCCGAGGGTGCTGGCAATAACATGCAAATGGTCACTGTAGGATTTTAACGAGAGCTCTGCAAGACTCCCATAACCCCACATATTGTAATAACTGATTACCCCGTGATAAAAAAGTAGGCTGATAGAGATGTAAATATTTGATTAGAGAGCAAGTTTCGCATGTTGTAAGATGAAAAGGATGACACTGGTATGACATTTTAGATAGTTCTTTTGATAAATATGAACTTTTAAATTAATTACTTGCTTGTGAGAACAAAAGATGCTCTTAAAAACCTTACAATGTCTTATAACCTAAGACAACTACTTGTAAACTAAGACAGTATGTAAAATGGGACAAAAATAATGATATCTCAGTGAAAATAGTGACTAATAAATAATGTGATGTACCTAATGAACTGGATCCTTACTGAACACATTTTCAGTGAATATCAAAATCACGCCTTTGAAGAGGCCTATGTCCAGCTGTGGACGTGATTGATCAAAATTACAAACATAAATGATCATCTAAAAATACCTAACTATATGCAATTTACAAATCACAATTCTGCTTACTGTCTACTGATATTTTAACTTTCTTAAGCTTAGGTCAAACCTTATGCTCTACAAGTTCCTATACAACAATGGATAGAGGCTCCTTGCATGCCACAGTGGATTTTCTATCCTCTTGATACCACCCTACCTCAGACAAAACAACTAGACTTCCATTCCATAACTGACATTTAGAATGAACATGCAGATGTGGAAGAGTAATAGATTTTTAGAGGGTATAGCTGGTAGTCAAAATGAAAATTGATATTATAAAATTCCTTACATCTTTGTGTAAGAGAGACGGTGCTATACAGCTATCAACAAACAATAACTACAAGATGTCTTTAGAGAATGGTACGCTGGGAGCCAGATAGGGCTGGGCTTGTTCCTGTATAAAATAGCACTAGATCCATAGCCTGTATAGCTCAACAATGACTATTATAGTATTAATTTGTTTGTAATATTGGAACTCATACGCAAGATGGCTGGCAGAAGCTGGATGCGAGAAGCCGAAAACAGATCACAGTGGCGTGCAATTGG
>SJJU01007794.1:0-10454 GCA_012932125.1 Conopomorpha cramerella
TGTGGAACGACTTGCCGGAGTCTGTGTTTCCTGCGCATTACAGTCTGAAGGTCTTCAAGTCACTGGGGTGAATAGGTACCTAATGAACAAGTGTGCTCCATCGTAGACCACATCGCTGCTTAACATCAGGCAGGATGGTGGTCAAATGCTTGTTCATAGTGATAAAAAAATACTTGTAGTAAGGAGAGTGTTGAACTTACCTTTGGGCACGACCTGCGAGCGTCGCACCTTGGAGAGCCACTTGGCGCCGGCCTTGGAGCGCGCGCTGAGCTGCTCGCCGCGCTGCAGCCCGATCATGTGCACCAGGCTCGGCCGCTTCTTCTTCCTCAGCCTCAACTGCACCAATTTGTACACGGGTTACGGACTTGAACTTGCCATAGCATAAACTACATGTAGGTATGTGAAGTGATACAAAGATCTCTCTGACGTCCAAAGCTGAGTTCGTTTAGATTTCTTACATACATGCATACATACATACACTTCACGCCTATCTCCTACCCCCTCGTAGGCAAAGACTACAGATCTCCATTTGTCACCGTTCTTACATACCCCTTTCGCTTCATCTACATTCATACATATTTTCATATATGACCTCCAGTTTCGAGTACTTTTCACGCCACCTTCTGCCAGGACATCACCAATCTGGTCTGTATATGACCTCTACTCACCCGGGCCATTACATCACCCAAATAAATCTCTTTCGTCAATCGTCTTCCTACTCTAATTTCACTTCTTCTTTATTTGCGTTAGGTGATTTGTTTATGCTTATATTTATATAATAATATTATATTTTTATAATAATATATTCATATTAAAACACTCAACAATACAAGGATTTAAAAAAGAAGAAGAAATTACAGAAGAAAGTAGAATATCCATCTCAACAAGGCTTTGAGTAAGTCCTGTTTAAAACTTTTCAGTAATGCGCCAAAAGGCAACGGCTGTTTTGTAAATGTTATGGTAATTTTTATTAAATTATTATTTCTAGTCCAGTATATAGTAGAGTGTGCCAGTTTTACATATTTTAACACTGACAATAATGATTACTCTATAATATAATTATAAGTATGATTGCTACAACTAACTGCACCACATTTAAAACGGTACAATTTTCCTAATATCTATTTTGCTCAGGGCCACCTTAAAGGATAATGTAACAGTTAACGCAGCCTTCAATCACAAGACACAGTTAACACTTTCGTGGACACTCAAATTAAGACAATAAAAGTATTGTTGTTACGATGTCGACACGCGGGATGTATCCATGGGAGATATCTATAATAATATGTATCTGAAGTGAGATTTTTTTTATTATAGCTTAAGGTTTAAACGTACGTAGCTGTATACTTGTATGAATGAGCCATGCATAAATGAACCATATATTAAGAACGGTCATTACTGTCAAACTTTGTTTGGAAAGTATGACAGTTCTGACAGTTCTAAGCCCGAAAATCTGTCAGAAACATGTCAAATAAAATTCCCCATTATTTTGAGGGATGATGTCTCCTGTCAATGCAATTACATTTAATTTGACAGTTAGGGTTTAGAAGGATAAAACGTACGAGCAAAGAAAACAGTCACAGTATCTTCCTCACAGAGAATTTATTTACTTACTAGAATATGGGCCCACCACAAGGCCTCGTTTAAGGTAAACCGTCGAAAGATCTACGAATTGAGGCTAACACCGAACATAACGAGAGCGAGGAAAACTGGAAAGGGCTTGGCCATAACTTAAAATTCTCCTCATTCGGCAATTCGATGACCTCGTCCTACAAAATAGTTCCGATGTTAAGGAAAATACTAGTTTGTATCTAGACTTGGATACGGTCGGCCAAGAAAATGGTCTATCAGTTTCGATGACACTTCCTGTGTCACTAAAACATTAATAAGGTAGATTTGGTATATTGTGACAAGTGAACAATGAACCTTAATGTTTAATGACATTCATATGAGTTTCAACCTTACGGTGGAACAGCAGATTCTTGGCCGACTGTACATGAAATCAATGCTATAAGCAATGGCGTGCACATGCTTTTACGACAAGGTAGGCAGTAATCCCCAAGGATTGACACCTATGTATAGATAACTTGTCTTTACGAAATATAGGTACCTACCTATCTACTCACCCACAAAACACAGGACCTTCGTTAGCATAAGCTAAGTCAAGTTGTGATTACAACAAAAGAGGATCTAGCAATAATCCTATTATTAGGTCGAGTAACCAAGATACTAAGGTATGTGTGTCTTTTTCCCTCCGGACGACTTCGACATTTTCTTAATCTTGTCACTTTCCCAGCTCGTCTCTTTTTTAACTTGCCATTTTCTTACTTGTCCTCTCTCTTAAACTTGTCTCCGTCCTAACCTGACTCCTTCCTAATTAATTTCAAGTAAAACTTGGTAAAGTTCTTATGTTTAAGTTATGTTAGAGAAAAATACATGATTCAAAGAGACGTGTTCAGAACATGTCGATGTCGTATCGTCGACGAATTAGGAACGAGTCAATTTTAAAAGAGAGACAAAGTAAAGTAATGGCTAGTTAAAATAGAGACAAGCTGGGAAAGTAACAAGATTAAGAAAATGTCGAAGTCGTCCGGAGGAATCTTTTTGCCTATATTGTGTGCACGCCAGTGGCTATAAGGATATTAATTGCACACGTAAGCGGAAATATAGGCAAGAATTAGATTATCATCTTGCTTGTTGTTAAGCCGCAACATCGTCTACGATGCAGCGAATTTGTCATATAGGTGTGCCGGAGCCGTTTTATACATACTTTTTTAAACAGACTTAAAAAAAAGGATGAAGTTCTCAATTCGTCTGTATTTTTTTAATGTTTGTTACCTCAGACCTTTCGCCTGGGTGAACCGATTGGGATGTTTTTTTTTTATAGCTTTTATTTTAGCTTCCCGTTTGGTCCCATATAAATTTGGTTCAGTTCCGACAATGGCATCCATGAGAAAACCACATATACGTCAAATTTTACTGGTTGAAGTCGGTTCTTTTTTTTTACTTCTATTTTTACTGCCGTCAACCCGCCTGCCAGACGTGGCGGTTATTGGCATTTACTTTCAAATGACGGAAATCATTGGGGGAGGCCCTCGTCTAGCAGTGGACGTTATGTGGCTGATAATGATGATGATGACTGTCATGTTAACTTATCACTTTGGTATCGATTTGGAGTGCGTATGGAAAAGTTTGTTTTAATGGCAATAAATCGCTTGTGATCCTGTGACATCATTCCATAGGCTTGTAGCTGTTTATAGGCTCTTGGGAGTTAAGTGACCGCAACTAATCACATTCGGGATTTATTTTATATTATTTGTTAATGTTATTTAGAAGCATGTCAGTCTTGATTCATATCGATGGCTCCGGCCAACTTGTCGTACGCGACATTCAAGTAACTTTACAGTAGAATGGTTTAAAGTTTAAAAAAGCATAGTTTTGGTAAAAACAAAACACATAATCTCTACCGCGTAGCGACATTAAAGTAAGTCAGACAGGTATGAAACCTAGACCAATCGACGTAGAGAGAAAAGGCGATTCAAACTGCAAACTCAACTCATTTTGGATAATAATGTCGCTTAGGACTTTTTGGCTGAAAGCCATCGATATGTTTCTGAAGATAACAATTGATTAATTATTACAATTTCCCATGTGAGGTTTGGAAATGTTCCAGGATGTTATGAGCACGCTCCGTGTGTCATTGAACTACCATTGTCCGGGTGGTCAATGACACGTAGCTCCTCGAACAGTGTCCACGAACATGGCGTCATTAAACTAAGGACAATGGGATGACAATGGCCAATACAAATACTGGAGTTGACCCCATTAACATAGTTTTGGACTCAATGAAGGAAATGTGTTTCGGGTGTTGATGTACACACATCAAAAGTGTCTAGGGATCAAGTACATTTTAGAATTCATTCATAATTTATTCAAAATGTGGTGATAAGTCATTGATACAGGCATGGGGAATTAGGTAGGAGACTAATCCAGAAGTTTAGAATTGGTTTAAATAAATTAGATTTCTTTTAGAGCTATAAATGTTCTTGATCTCTAGACACTTTTGATGTGTGTTTGTTTCTTATATTCAACTAGACAACCATATTAACCCTTAATCAAACAAAGGCTAGTATATTGCCACTTGACCAACACATACTTTGAACCTTATTGAATGTCTTCACTGGAATTATCAAAAGATTTCAGAGTATTTAAACATTAGAACACAAAATCCATCAGAAAAACACCTAACCTTGTCCGATTAATCGTTAAAAGAGGCAAATGAGACTGCATTCAGCTGATAAATTAAATATTTTCTTCTCCTCTGAATAGTTTTTATCCCGGTTGACTAATCCGCCTGGGCTGGATGACCATGGGTCCTCTTTTATTTATCACATGGCATCGTTGCAGAATTTATGGCAGAAGTAAGGCAAGTTTTACGCGCGAAAGGAAAAGCCCTCTTGTCTCCGAAGCACGGTTGTTTTAGACTGTGGTGGTTAATTTATAATGTAATGGTGGTGTTAACCTTTTCGGGGACACACCCAACAATTGAAGTCAAACTATAACAAAATTTCTACTGTCTTAAGTTACGTACGCGAAAGTATGAGAGCGTCTGTGGTCCAGTTGGTCGGATACTTTACTAGTAACCAGAAGTTCAATGGGACTCCTTTTCAGAGCCTTTGTACGCAAAGCAACGCTCGTACGGTGAAGGGCAACATCGTAATGAAACCCGCACACCACATGGTGTGTGAACCCTATATAGACGATGGGCTCACCCCCTGTCACGTTGGGTTAAATACGCTTGGTGAACTGTCGGCACTTGCTTAGCAAGTACCTCTGCCTACCCCGCTTTGGGATTAAAAGGCGTGAAGTGTATAGACAGATAGATAGCGAAAGTATTAAAGTCTGAACTCAACTTACCATGCCGTGAAAAAAAATGCAAAGGACCCCGAAAAAGTTCTTAGGAAAATGTGGTTTCAGTCAAATTTGCTGAAATTTTAAAATGTTATAGTATTGAGTGCCCCGATCAAAAGTCCCTTAGGGTGCAACCACCGTTTGCGAATCCGTTTCCGAGATACGATCGAATTTTCACCGACCCTACTACTGAAACTTCAATGCAAAAACTTCAATACTCTATGAAAATGCCAATTTATTTGACGTTTTGATTACGTATGTAGGTATGACTCAATTGTAAAATATTTAACGTACTGTTTATAAAACTTATAATCTATTGGCACAATCAAGTATATAGTGCAGTAATGCTGTGCTTGGATATTTTATATTTTCTTGATGTCGTGCATAGCCCAAGTACCATATCACACTAGCAATATTGCACATGTGTGCACAGCAACCAATTGTTCTCGAGGTTAAGCTTTAAGAAAACATAGTCCAGTCCAGTTGAGAAAGTAGTCTTATTTGGATATTTCGTTCGTATACAAAACAGATCGTAACTCGGAAACGGATTCGGAAAGTGTGGTTGCACCCTAAGGGACTTTTGATAGTGGCACTCAATACTATAACATGTAAAAATTTCAGCAAATTTGACTGAAACCACATTTTCCTAAGAACTCTTTCGGGGTCCTTTAAAACGGACATTCTTCTGTACAACTAAAGTTTTACCCCCTTACCAATAAACGCGTTGTCACTTATACAACGGTTATTGCAGGTCTACTTGAACTGGTTAAATTGAGCTTTGTGTTTATTCGAAATAGCAATTCCTCCATTATTAGTAAGGCCCTAAGTTTTCTTTCGCTTCTGAGATTAGAGCGAAAATCTAAAGTCTACAGGTACCTTGCACTTGGCGATGATCCACATGAGCCAGGTGGTGACGAGGTTGAGGGGCGACGGCGCCGTGCTGGTGCGGTGCATGTTGCGGATCAGCTTCGAGAGCCCGTACTTCCACTCGATGTCCGATTGAGCCTGCATCATGTATCTCATACAACATTGGAACGAATGAGGAGTTTTCTAAAAAAAAAACTATCTGTCTCTCTCTTTTGTAGCATTTTTTTAAAAGAAATCACCTCATCATGAAGGTACAAGATTTTAAATTTGAATTTGAATCTATAAACAGATTTTTCTAATATTTAGCAATAATTTAAGATCTGTTATTTTATGACAAAGCTGAATATAAGGTTCTTGTTTAGAAGTTAGTCATCTATCTGGTTTAAATTTATCTAATTATTATAATTTAGTTATCTTAATAAAAGTTCAAATATAACAGAGTTAAAGGAAATTAACTATTCGTATATGTAGAACCTGAAAAAGAACACATTTGAAATTAGAAATATTCACTGACTGTGTCACATTCGCTTTGTTATTTATTTATTTATATGTAGAAGTGTGCTTCATAAAACTTCTCATTATTTAAGTTTGTCATTGTATTGCACGCGAAAAATAGTTGTGGGCACACGCTGGAACTGACGATTAATCTCTGGAGTAAATCTATCTCCTATCGCTAGAACTAGTACATCAATGTTTTTCGGAAAATGTTTCTTGAAAAGCTTACACAACAACAACCAATATAGAATATCAATACCAATATCACATTATACATCTATACCTGATTGTTTAGTGTTACTATGAAAGCTAACATATGCTAAGCTGGCAGCACCTACGTACAATACAGTGTTTCCGTTAAATCCCACGACCCTTCTCTAATCAAATACACTATTATTACATCTTGACAATGAATGATACTTTACTGTGCTTGTAGGAATACATACGGTTGCTAAAATTATATTTTACATAATATCAAACTATGTTAATTTCGCACCGTAGTACCCGGTGTATACAGTACATATACTTAGTATACAATAAAGTGTTCATTCATTCATTCATTATCTTGCTCTTTCACTCCTGCATGTTTTTCATATCGCTGTCTCGTTTTATTCTAGCGCTAGTTTAGGATTGCGAGTCTAGCTGTTTTTGGTCTGAGATTAATAGTATAATGTCAGTGCTCGTTTGTTTGTAAATATTTATTTATGTAAAGATGGACAATGATGGTTCAACTGAATAGAATATATGTAGGTTAAAAATCATCGAAGACGAGTAGTATCTATTTTACCTCCCGTAGTTATGTTCATCTTGCAAACATATGGAACAAATTTCATTGAAACCAAATTTGACTCTCCTCTACTTAGTACTGTCAAGTGTGTTTTCAATTGAATTCGCTTTACGATCAGTTTACATAACATTGATATAGTTCCTTCTTTAGTTCCGTATATTATATTTATGAGCTAAAAATTTGGTAAAACAAAATAATCCACAACTATTGTTCACGACTTTTTTTTTATAAATACTTGACTTGGTTCAACTTGTTTTATTTTTATATTCTGTTTGTTTACATTTTGTTTTATATTTTTTACTTCTACTTTTACCCTTCTATGAGACGGATTATATAATAATTTATCTGCAATATAATATTCTAAAACAACCTATAAAAGGTGTTTTATTCCTATTAGTAAGAGGAACGGCACGTCGGTGCTCAACAATTATATTTATCGAAAGGCTTAATCATATACTATGGTGTAATAGGTGAAGATTTTAAAGATATTTTTCTACTTAGAACTGTCTTATTCTCGTGATATGCGTCTAATACTCAAATACAGACATCGAAAATACCACATCCTCGGCATATCGTCAGCCAAAACAAATCATTTAGTTAACGATCACTCAGTACCTAAGTATCTGGCGTTTCATTAACTACTGTCTAGGAAATGTATGCAAATTCGTGGCCTTTCTAGTATTTTGAACCATCGTATTTAATGAGTTTGTATCTCATAATTTAAAAAGAATAACTACTTACTATTTACCGGTTGAATTTTGGAGGTGTTTTGTTTTAAAGAAAAAATATATTTTTACGTTTATAAAGTCTAAATTTTAAAATTGAGCCATGTGTTGATGGCGAATACAATACATGTGTTCTGTGCACATCCCAACCCAACTTTTCTTGAAAGGTCGGTCAGCAGCGCTCTCTGTGAGTTAAACCACAACACCACTGCGATCGCCAACCCGCCTGACAAGCGTGGCATTTCTCTCCAGATGATTACGGCACTATTTGGGGTGGCCCTCGTCCAAAAGTGGACGTTGTGGCTAATGATGATGATGATGGCTGAAGCAGGATGAAGCAGGGCTAGTATATTTATCGAACTCCCGAACCATGTTCTCCCACATTACGATATCCACCCATTGATTGTACTTCTGATGTTCTGAAGTTTTAAATCAATTATTTGGTTCGTGAAGTCTTACTAACTTTAGTGCAAGAGTAGTAGGAGTAAATAGTGAATCTACTATTTTTTTTCACTATGAACAAGCGTTTGACCACCATCCTGCCTGAGGATAAGCACCGATGTGGTCTACGACGTAGCACACTTGTTCATTAGGTACCTATTCATCCGCGACTTAAGAGACCTTCAGACTGTACTGGGCAGGAAACAAAGTATTTGCTCCTACTACCCTTTAATCTACTACCCCACCAGTGTCACCCGCAGTCTATCCCGTTCCCGTGGCAAATCCGGGATAACTTTGCTAAATTTTATTCCGATGTATGAATAAGGAATTATGATTGAACTTTCTTTGTAATCCGTTCAGAAGTTCTTGCGTGAAAGTAATAGATAGGTGGTTCGATGGTGGAATGGATCAGTCGAAGTCGATCTATATCTTCGACCAAACTAATAGTTCGACTATTCGATCGCTCGATTCGATCCTACCTTCGATTGACAATCGATCGATTGGTGTAGTAACACCCTTAGTAAGATTCGACCCAGAGGTCTTTACAAATGTAAACACCTTCCCTTGCTATTTAATGATAGTGAAATACGTACATAAAATTGCATTTAAATACCCAAAATATTTAATTTAAATGGCAATTTGACTGGTAAAGCTCGACCTTGTCGTGTAGTCACAAATAGATACAAATAAGTATGCGTTAAGGGCACATTCCAATACCTAGTTTATAATTAGGATATTTAGTTACTTTTCAAATGGGAAATTGCGCAAGAGCCGGTCTCGTGAAGCCGGTAAAGGGCTGTCCGGTGAGTAGTGGGTGACATTGGTAGAGCCGTTAGCACTCCTAGGTCGGACTAATTGTAGGCCTAGTTTGGTAGCTACCTAATACTAATCGTTCCCACGTGATTTTTATCATAATCATGGTAATAACATTAGCTGACCCGGCGAACGTTGTATTGCAACAAACAGTAACCTCGGTAGGTATTTGAGTTTTCAATCAGTGTGTCCTACCTGTAATGACATACGGAGCTGAGACGTGGACACTGACGGCACGGCTGGCTCACAAGCTCAAAGTCGCACAGCGTGCTATGGAAAGGGCTATGCTCGGCGTTTCTCTGAAGGATCGAATCAGAAATGAAGTGATCCGACAGAAAACCAAAGTCATCGACATAGCTCATCGTTTTAGCAGGCTGAAGTGGCAGTGGGCCGGCCATATTTGCCGTAGAACCGATGACTGTTGGGGAAAACGAGTTCTCGAGTGGAGACCGCGTCTCGGCAAACGGAGTGTAAGACGCCCTCAGGCAAGGTGGACTGATGATATACGCAAGATGGCTGGCAGAAGCTGGATGCGAGAAGTCGAAAACAGATCACAGTGGCGTGCAATTGCAGAGGCCTATGTCCAGCGGTGGACAAGTATGGGCTGATGATGATGATGATGAGGTATTTGGGGAATTCCTTTCTTAGTGCATCCTTACGGAACCTAAGATAAGTCCCTGCTAAATTTCAAGTCCCTTTGTTTAACCACTTGGGTCGGGCGTTGATTGTCAGTCAGTCAGTCAGTCACCTTCTCGTTTTATATATTTAGATTATTCTTGACATTAGCTTTTCATTCCGAATTTCCCACGGGAACGGTAATAAACGTGCACAGCTAGTAGTGATGTCTGAAAGGGTATTTATGGTCTATAGATAAACAATTTAACAACAAGATAGGAGTTGAGATGGAAAGAATGGCCGGGAGGGAGAGGACAGTTGTTCGTCAAAAAATCTAAATACCTATCTATCAGTGGCGTGTACTGGCTTTTACGACAAGGTAGGCAGTAATCCCCACGGATTGACACATATGTATCAGTGGCGTGCACACCATATAGGAAAAAAGACATTGCCTACCTTAGTATTATGGTTACCCGACCTAATAATAGAGTTATTTCTAGACCCTTTCATTGTTGTACTCTCAACATAGGCTAACGAAGGTCCTGTGTTTTGTGGGTGGTGGTATATTTCGTAAAGACAAGTTACCTATACATAGGTGTCAATCCTTGGGGATTACTGCCTTGTCGTAAAAGCCAGTGCACGCCACTGATATGTATAGGTAACTTGTCTTTACGAAATATAGATACCTACAATACACAGGAACTTCGTTAGCCTATGTCGTGAGAACAACAAAAAAAGATCTCGCAATATCTCTATTATTAGGTCGGGAAGCCAAAATAGTAAGTAGTGGCGAAGCTAGG
>SJJU01007795.1:0-15376 GCA_012932125.1 Conopomorpha cramerella
ACATTCACATTTCTTTACAACCTTTTCGCAGCAATGTAACCCATTTTTATTGTATCTATGTTCTGGAACCACTGGTTTTGAACTTTATCACCAAGCAGTATAACTCAAAATCGGTGAGTGTTACTGCAAAAGGTTTAATTAATCCTAAGGGACATGAGCTCATTTGCTCTCTTGCTGTAAGTTAGTTTTCAATCCATAGAGTGAAATACGATTGCACTGTTTTTGTGTATGAAGTGTAAGCGTTTGAATAGACTTGAAAATTATCTTGTAATATTATAACATCAAGCATTTGCTGTTTTTACATTTGTTTAATAATTTATTTAATTCCCGTTAAGTAAATCAGATACTTACTGTGACTTGGGTTGGAGTCCGGCTTCTGGACGTGTACCAATGGGACTCTTTTTCAGAGCCTATGTATGCAACACGACGCTTGAACGGTGAAGATACCCTCACACCACAATATTCGTGAACCCTCTAACGGCAATGGGCTCAGCTCCTGTCACGTTGGGTTGAATACGCTTGGTGAATCGTGGGCATTTGCTTAGCAAGTGCCTCTGTCCAGCTTTGGGATTAAACGGCGTGAATGTATTTTTTATTTATTTAGGTTAACCAATAGCAGTCACAATTATACATTATTGGCTATGTGCGCGACGGTCGTTTACAACATTTGCGGAAGCTGTCAAATAATAACAATGTAAACATTGTTAGTTTTCTTTGCAAATATAAATAAAACCAAAGATTAAAATAGTATTGTTGACAATATTATATAAGTGAAATTTATTCATAGTTTGTAAAATTAATATAATAATAAAAACCGGGTTTGAAACTATTACACATAAAATTACACATAGTTTCCAACCACAAACTGAGATAAAATGCAATAAATTAGTATTAGCCGAGCATGTAAGAACGCAACACGTTAAAATTTAACAACGCAATAACAGTTATGGCCCATTTCTTTGTTTTGATTTTGTACTGCAATCAACACTTGACAGCTGATCATCCGCAATTGTTTCCCATTTCTGCCGTGTTCATCTCTCTGCCACTACTCGCTTTGCACATAGCCAATAAACCTAAAATAAAGACCATAGGCTAATTATAGGTAAACACTATATGCTAATCAAAAAGCTGTGATGTTCTCGTATGTTTTCGATGTTGCAACGTTTACAAGTTATTATTACAGACAAAAGGAAACGTGTTGCGCCGACCCCACCTAGTGAGGAATAAGGGCAGGAAATGATGATGAACATCGCAAATCTGTTTTTTTTAACGCGAATTTAGAACAGATTCGCGATGTTCTTGTGGAGGCCTGAGTATCCGAAACCGAAGAGATGAATGAGTTGCAAGAGATTTGCCAGCAACCAACCGTCCATTCAGGTCCGTGATCTCTGCATACGTCACTGAAAAACGGTTTTATGGACTTTTTTTTATAAGTAACAAGCCCGCCACCACCGAAGTCCTACCTGCTTGTTTTTAAAGTCATAAATGACTTTTATCAAGCTTTGTGTTATACTACTATATATCTGTATGTAATAGCACTTATAACGACGAAGAAATAATCTATTTGATTTGACCTGACCCATCAAAGCGGGGTAGATAGAAGCACGTTTTGAGCATTTGCCCACAACGTGGTGTGGTGGATTATGACCTTATAGTCACAATATTTACTTCAGAGCTGTTCAAAGTTACGGGAAAAATTATTATGTACACAGGATATGAGAAGAAAGAGGTCATTGACTCATGCGCAAGACTTGCGGATTCAAGGCCACAACTTCGGACTACAGATAGATTAATAAGAGCTGGCAGGTGTAGTGTCTGTGAATAATCGAGCGGCGTGACGTATCACTTTTCACAAATACAGAGTGTTTGTTTTCATTTTCCGACGTCAGCCACGTTTCAATGAACGCATTGCACTAAACCTTATGGCTACACAAAAAAACATGCTGTATTAGTCAAATTGCATTAGAATGAGTACTGTGGAACGTGTCAGCTCATATTAATTGATCCGTGTGTGATCTGTGAACTCGTAGTAAAGTTTATTAATTCGACTTTCTGTCTGGTATTAGGTTAATGCCTGTAAAGTTTTAAAACTAAAGTCAGTTAAGTTTTAATACATGATCTGATACATGCATGCATACATACATACACTTCACGCCTGTCTCCCAGAGGGGTAGGCAGAGACTACAGATCTCCATTTGTCACGGTCCTGACATACCCCTTTCGCTTCATCTACATTCATACATCTTCTCACACATGACCTATTACATCACCCATATAAATCTCTTTCGTTAATCGACTTTCATCCATTCTCTTCATATGCCCAAATAATCTGATGGGTTCAGTTACAGTCATTTTATGTTACTTAGTGCTGTTATTATCATGTAGTGCTCTTAAGTTGTTCCACCAGTACACCGGCCATCAAGAAGTTGTTAAATTAGTACTAAGTCATATTGAAATTAACTACTTAGATGTAAGCTTTGACAATTTGGTAGTATGCCAAATTCATTTCGGTTCTTCTGACCTGAGTTTTCTTTTGCTTTTACAATAAATAGTACTTACAACTATGATAAAGATATCGTTTTTTTTTATTCTTGACTACTGGGTTACTCTTGTTAAACAATACAGTAGCAATCACGCAAGTCCAGTGCGTGCGTTTCGTGCACCCACGGGACCCGGTTAATCTTTCAGGGCAGACACTCAACTGTATGAAACTCGTCCGCACGCCTGTATCTCCACCGGATATGCCCCTCTCACCCCTCCACCATCACTCCCCCTCACCACCCCCCCAGTGGCCACTTTCCTAATATCTAATATTTTTCTCCCACATCGGCGCTGGTAGATTATTCGAGAGCCCACTGGGTTGAATACACGTTGAATTAAACATGCCGCTTAAAAAATACACTGTTTTTCACTGTTGCTTCTGACTAGAGTTATGTTGATTTTGTGCTTTGAGCGAATCGGTCCAATAATAATAAAAAAAGGTGCTGATTTTTTTCTATGAGGCGGTTAACGATCTTCAAAGAGATCGCTGTAGCGCCGTACCTGCAGCTTTTTCGTCGTTATTTTTTTCTACATATGTATACTAACGAGAAGTTTATTAGTACGAAATGTTTGTTTGATCATATTATATTATGTACAAATAGGTGTATCGTGCATTTAAGACGATGCAATATAATTTTGTGCGTCATAGCAAATTCTGAGAATATTAAGAATATTTAAAAACACCAAAACGACTGACTACACACTCTCCACTGTTTACCAACTTAGCTACTTACTCGGTATTGCAACAATAGAGAATGCGACCAAGTAGGTCGTATAACTAGGTTAAAAAAGGCATAAGCCAGTTTTAAAAAAGAAGGAAGGACTGGCTGCTTTCCGTCCCGTTTTGAAAAAAGAAGCAAGTCCCCGCTCCGCTGCAAAATGAATTATGTTTTTCTTTTGGCTGTCGAGAGCAGGCTAAGGCCCTCTCACACGGGCCGTCCTCGAGCTCGCGTCAATAATTGGAGCAGTTGTTCATGTGTTATTTTTTTTTTCTCTTTTTGCAGTGTTCCTCTCGTCAGGGCGGCATTGTTCCGGGCAGCACACGGGCCCGCCCCCCCGGCACCCGCCCGCCTCTTTCCACCTGAAACGGTACGTATTTTTCATTGTTGCTTTAAAGCCTTATAGGTTTTGCTTTATTTATGCCCTTTATAACTCTCCGTTAAAGATAAATGCTCGGGGCAGCCGCCGTTTCAGCGGAGCTTTGTGTTTTTTAGTTGTTCTGTTGTTTGCTATTATAATTTCTGTTGGGGTTTATTCTGCGCTATTTCAGAAAAGCGCTGAGATCATGATTGCGTTTAGATTATTCGCTTGAATAGAAGCGTTTTATTCAGCCCACTTAATAGTTGACTGCCTGCTATTTCGTTACATTTTACTGGTAATTCTTTGCTAACTATTGCTTATAACTACTTGACTTTAGATTGCATTGACCTGATAATATTTATAATGCCCAGTTCTAAGACGTCTGATACCTGTATTCTATAACTCCTTTGCACAAAACCTCGATATCGCCTATATCGAGATTATCACTCAATAAGAAAACGGTTACTTATTTCATATTTCACACAAGTTAAACCGTAGCGTCACCGAATAAAGATCAACACTATGGCACTAAAAACACCATACTGGCCAAGAACACCCCCCCTTATGCAGGTTGGATAAAGAATACCTTTTTAAGCAGAAGCTTACTGTTTCTGTAAAGATCTCAATAGGGTCTATTGGTCTATTTCAACAGGTGTCAATGTCTCGTAACCAACAATAAAATTCTATCGTATGATAATAATTTTAAGGAAAATATTACCGATTTTAAAGTGCCTCTCGATTTCCTAATCATGGAAATTTATACCACCTTGGAAATATTTTCTTTCCAACAAAAAAAAAATCATCTAAATAATAAACATAAACATAAAAAAATAATATTATACTGTCGAATCAAGATAGACACTTTTGTGAAGTCGCTTAAAAAGCTCAATCTAGCTGATCGAATTTTATATCCAGAGGTCTATATTTTTTTTAATTCCGTGGCGTTCACACCTACCTAAATGGCTTCAGTAGGCTCTACAGAAACAGAACTAGCCTTCATCTTAAAAAAATATGTCCAATTCACCGTGTATAGGACTAGATCCTGCCGAGTTGTGGTATCGATAGTGGATAAAGGCCGTCTCCCACGTGTGACGTGCGTCCGGCTTATCCCCGGCGGCCGCGGCGGACGTGGCGGCGACGTGGCGACGTGAGCCAAGTAGCCGGCTATCTGGCGTGTGTATTGGCTAGACGTGTCATGTATAAAAGTCTTATGAGGGCATATTCTGCTAAGACTTCTTTTTTTATAAAACAAGAAATTTATTTACTATTCGATGGCTAGGCAAACGTTGTTTTGCAAATATACGTACATTATTAACAGTTTTTCTCTATTATCATAGCACACACACAAGCATTCCTCAAGAATCACTGTATGTACTAAAGAAAAGTGCATCAAAATCCGTTGCGTAGTTTTAAAGATGAAGAAGCATACGTATTGTATATGCTCACTTAAGTTTTCAGTTTTCACGTGAAAGCAAAGGAAACAAACTGACATTCACATTAAAATTTGTCATTTTGTTAAGGTGTGGAAAGAGGACCTTGACAATTAAAGTCAAGACTAACATGCATAAGACTAGCATGATTTTTTTTTCTAAGTAATACTAAACTCCAATAGAATATAGTGTGTCTTTCTATAACTTTTCCTATTGTGACTCGGCTCACAGAAAGTCGGCTCCGTTGCATTAGCGACAGAGACATTTTAAACTTGTTTACGGTATCGTTTTTTATCAACACTGCCCGTAGCGTAGTCTACGCGTAGTTTCAGTATTTTATACAAACTATAACACCCTCTATATAGCGACGCTACCAACAGGATCTGTGTAAAAAGTATCCTATGTCCGTTTCCTGGTTCTAAGCTATCTCCCCACCAACCTTTTTCAGCTGTTCTTGAGTTATAAAAAGTGTAACTAACACTGCTTTATTTTATATATATAGATTTACAAATAGATTACGGTCAAGCATTGATTGACAAAAATAACACGACAAGAAGTATACTTGTACCATCGTGTCACATTTAAACGCGAAAGTTTTTATTAAGGTTTGCAAGTTTTTTGCGCAAAAACTAATTTGCTGAGTATGAAAAAGTGGGTCTGGATCTTGACACCGTAGCCAGTCTGTATAGACGAAATACTTAGATCTCCGATAATAAATGAAGAGTTTTAGAATATATCTTCCTACTTCAGACAGTATATTTTTTCTCTATTCGAGAATATTCTGTGATTCTTACGTTTTATGGTCGTTTCAGAGAAACCCCGCAGCGCTCAGTTTTTTTTTATATCATTGTTTAACTTCTTTATTCACCGTGCGTACAGTCGCGGTCACCTTGACCTTTACAATGTGATAATGAATTTGAGCTACGACCGCGTTCGATGCCTTAACACTTAAAGCTCAACTGTGCCTGTTAATTATTAAAAAACGTCTTTGCAAACAGCTCCTAAGTGAAAACATCTCAGGATTGCCCGAACCTCGGAGTAATGGATAACAGTACGAGGGCAGCGCAATTTCTAAAATGCCATTTCTTTCTGAATATTATTACCAACCGGTATCGGGGAAATTTTTGCCTCGCTGACTCCTTTTGAACTATGAAATTGCGTCCACTGAGCGTGAATTTCACACGGAATTTTCCAGAGTCTGGAGAAAGACATTTGAGTTGATTTCATAAATAGGCCGGAGCTCTCGGTTTCCTTATATATCAAGTCTTTTATATTAATTCGGAAAACCGCCCTAAGTAATTGACTACGATTAGTATTATGAAAGAATAAAAAAAATAACGGCAAAGTACCTATTACTTTATAAAAAAAAATCACCCCATTTAATCCCATCAGCGGGGTACGCAGAGGCACTTGCTAAGCTAATGCTCACGGTTCACAAAGCGTGTTTAACCCGACGTGACAATTCGCTGTGACCAACAGGGTTTGTAATGTCAAAAGATCTGTAGGTACCTACTACTAACATCTCCTTTACACATTGCAGTAACGCAAATAAAGTATTGAGTATTTAATACCCCAGCACCAAAATTACTAGGGTATCCTAGTTTGGTCAGGTCACACACACACACACAAACACACACACACACACTCATAAACAAACGAACTGTGTGTGTGAAAAGCCCCGGGATATTATCATTATATGTTTGTTCATTTTCGTAACTTTTCCCCGAGTAATAGAATAGTGAACCGTTCATTAGTGAGGATGTCTTATTATTTTTTTACGTAGGCTTAACCTTATTGTTCATATTGCTCCTGAGAATATGGATAGAGCCAGCAAAACTTGAGTTTTGATTAACCTAACGTTTTCAATAACGTAACTAAAAATATATACAAATACAATCATAATATCTTTATTCGTCATAGTGTTTTCACAAAGTGTTTAGATATATAACCTAACTGACAGTATAAGTAATGTAACTTAAATTTCACCTCAATTCATACTGAAAAATTATCTGAGTTGGTTTCTTAAGTTTCATTGAGTTAGATTACGTGGAGTTAGGTTTAATGGACTAAGGTTTAAAGGTGTTAGGTTTCATTCATTTAGGTTAGGTTCATTTAATGTAGAGATAATAGTAATAAAACTAATTTTGTCCATTTATATTGTACTAAGTAGTGGACGTCCTGCAAATTAATTTGCGTATTTTCAGTATTTCATACAAACTATAACACTATTTAGTGAGGCGTCCCGCAAAACAGGGATACAAAGTATCCTATATCCTATCTCAACTCTGAGCAGCCGTGACGTGAAGAATGACAATCGACTACAAATGAGCGTCTGTGATCCAGTTGGTCGGATCCTTGACTTATAACCGGGAGGTCCCGGGTTCGAGTCCGGCTACTGGACGTGTACCAATGGGACTCTTTTTCAGAGCTATGTACGCAACGCAACGCTCGTACGGTGAAGGACAACATCGTGATGAAACCCTCACACCACAAGGTGTATGAACCCTATAACGGCGATGGGCTCACCCCCTGTCACGTTGGGTTAAATACGCTTGGTGAACCGTAGGCATTTGCTTTAGCAAGTGCCTCTGCCTACCCCTCTTTGGGATTAAAGGCGTGAAGTGTATTTATTTTTTACAAATGAGCAATCCTGGGCTTGACCACGCCCATTCCCTCTAAATCATCTACACCTTTTTTAAATGTGCGAAATTAGGAGTCTAGTGGTAGAGTATGGTGGTATGCCATGGGCTCAAGTCTGCTGCACTCTCGTAGTCGTAGTTGCATCGCTCTGGAGTCGCTCTTAGGACAACAGTGAAATTAAAGTAACGGAATCAGCAATGCACATCGTTTGCCGCTTACATGCCAGAGCGATGCAACTACCAGAGACTTAGACTCCTGTCTCATGGCCGACTGACTGGTACAATACCATCATTATCAGTCACATGATGTCTACTGCTGGACGACCACCTCCCCCACTGATGTTCATGATCATTTAGGAGATGGAAAAGGCTAATTATCGTAACGCTTGGCAGGCGTAATGGCGATCGCAGTGGTGTTATGGTTTAACTTATTGAGAGCGCTGTTGCCCGGCCTCTGGTATTGTTCAAAGTTCACTTTTCAAACTGAAGCACATTTGTAACATGCATTGTGTTTTTCTAAATGAAACTTTATGTGAACTTCACTAAGTACGCTTTTACCTCTTCTCATAGCTCACAAGTAATTGCTACCGATGCAATGTAGTTGAACTAAAATTATTGACTTGCAACCTTTATCTGTGTTTCTTGGTCTCCGCTGCTATTATATCTGTACTACCAAACAGCTCAGTGTGAAGCTTCATTGTGGAGTATTACATGGCCAGTTCTGCAGCACCAGGATCCATGATGTATCGGCCCCGATCCGCTCAGCAGCAGCGCAATCGATCATGCCCGAGCCGATGCCGGCCGTCCCCGTTTTAATGAATTCCATCGCATTTCATATTTCATACATGTGGATATGATGGTTGTTATTCCTTTTGATCTTTTATTGGATATGAAATTACCGTACCTGGTTCTGCGCGTAAAATTGCGATATAAATGAAACTGTATATGATACCTGTACCGCGCGGTGTTACTCGCGTTTTTTCGTTCTGGTGGGATTTTGGGGATAAAATATAGCCTATATTACTCAGGTATAACTTTCCAACAGTGAAAGATTTTTTCAAATCTGTCCAGTAATTTCGAAGCCTACTAAATTCAAACAAAAAATCAAACCTCTCCTCTGTATACCATTGGTATAGACTACTTGACTCGGCAAATGTTGTTTTTCTAATATAAATTATTAACAGTGTTTTTCTGCTATTATATGCATGCATTGTACATATATAGCTTCCTCAAGAATCACTCTATCTACAAAATGAAACCGCAACAAAATCCGTAGCGTAGTTTTAAAGATCTAACCATACATAGGGATAGACAGCAGGAGGCGACTTTTTTTTATACTATGTGTTAATTTCTTACAGTACACGGAGTAATGGATGCATGAAGAGATGTTTCGATTCGGGGTCGGATCAGGTTGTGGATTCGAGAATTTTCGGTTTTTTTTTCGTTTGTTCTTTAGTTTTGCCGTGCATGTATCTCTTACGCTACGCAAACTTCATACGGTGAAGGACAACTTCGCGAGGAAACCCGTATATCACAAGGCAGTGGCGTGTACACCATATAGACAAAAATACACTGCCTACCTTAGTATTTTGGTTATCCGAACTAATAATTGAGTTATTGCTAGATACTTTTTTGTTGTACTCACGGCATAGGCTCTATGTTTTGTAGGTGAGTAGATAGGTATGCACCTGTATTTCGTAAAGACAAGCTACCTATACATAGGTGTCAATCCTTGGGGATTACTGCCTATCTAGTCGTAAAAGCCAGTGCACCATAAGGCTTGTGAACCATATAACGGTGATTGACTAGAATGTTATATAAATACACTTACCTCCAAAACTTCGAGTTAAATACATTAAATGTACCGTGGGAATTGCTAAGAAAGTGCCCCTTTTACCGATTTTTTATTTGGTTTTTGACAATTTTTCTCTCACAGATTTTCTTGGGGAAAGTTGTGTGTGTACGACCTTGCGGAATAGAGGCATACATGCTGACCACTACACTAACGGGTCCATCAAATGTATATGTAATTTAAAACCTGCTTGTTCACTCTTAATTTGTTTGTTTTTGGTTCATGTTTGTTTTCGGATTTTACGCCCCGGTTTCTCAAAGCGTAGTAGCAAACAAAAGTGGCGGTTGCATTATTAACTCACTGCGTTGCTTAGTAACGGTACTATGATCTAGAAAAAAAAATTCCGCTTAAAGAGTTAGCCAGCCCATTTGCCGCCGAGTATTACTAGTGGAAATTAATGTAACTAGTAAATAGGCAGTCGAAAAAATCGAGAGTTCAAAATCTGTAATGAGGGATTGAATCGACACATTTCAATGCTGACAGCGTTAGTAAAACACTTCACGCCTTTTAATCCCAAAGCGGGGTAGACAGAGGAACTTGCTAAAGCAAAAGCCCACGGTTCACCAAGCATATTTAACCCAACGTGACAGAGGGTGAGCCCATCGCCGTTATAGGGTTCACACGCCTAGTGGTGTGCGGGTTACATCACTATGTTGTCCATCACGTACATAGGTTTCTGAAAAATAGTGCTATTTGTACACGTCCAGTAGCCGAACTCGGACCCGCGACCTCGCTGTTACAAGTTAAGTGTCCGACCAACTGAACCACAGACGCTTTAAACTATACTAAAGGCAGAGTGCTTTTCCCGAGTTTCGCTAACATTTTTAATTTGACCTGGTGCATTATGGAAAATGTCCAGCAGACGAATATACCTCTAGTCTCATAGTGACAATGACATTATAGTAATAGAACAGAATATATCATAACAGAGTCAAACAGGTAATGTAGCCTGGCTCAAGTGTTGTACGGTCCCTTATCTGATATTGGCTTCATTGGACTGCAAATCCCGGCTCGACCACATGTTTGCTGTATAAACGTTGGCCACGAAATGATTTTGCTTAGGCCAACATGGAAATTATTCATTAGGTACACTGGTGAATTGTTACACAGCTAAATTACAACACAGTTTATCGGTGCAAGAAGCCAATTAATATTAGGGTAGGTTTTTTAGAAAACTCCTAATTAGTTAATTTATTATTTTTTTATACAATAACCCCCTTACCAATAAACGCGTCGTCACTTATACAACGGTTATTACAGGCCTACTTGAACTGGTTATTCCGCATTTGACATTCAACTGACAAGTTAAGTTGAGCTTTGTGTATTTTCGAAATAGCAATTCCGCTATTATTAATAAGGCTCTTAGTGTCCATTAGACATTACCATAAATGTGCAATGCAAGGAAACATACTAATATCATATCGTGTAGCTATACCTGCTACGTACACTTTGGTAAAGCTTTGATTTTCTTGGTTGCAAAACTTCTGCAAAGTTAACTGGAAACTTTTATATATTTTATGAAAGTTTTGTTTGACTTGTTGATTTCCTGGCCCGGCCGGGGCTTGTTGACACAGCCAGTGTTTGTGCTGGCCGAGGGAGGGTGGGCGCACTCCGCAGCATGCTGCAGCAATTACTGACGGCTCACTGACGATTTATGTTCAACTCCAAAGTTTGGTTTTTCTTATAATTTTCTGGTTGATCAAGCTTGGTATATCAATCTTAATAATTTTAAAGAAAAAAGAACCGACTTCAAGCAGTACCTACTCTAGTCGCACCTACGAATTTTTAAGGTTTCCCTCGATTTATCAGGTCTGAGTGACCCTGACTTTGACCCTGATTTTCTTATCATACTTACTTACCTATCTTATCCAGCGGCGTGCACACCATATAGGCAAAAAGACCTACCTTAGTTTTTTAACTACCCGACCTAATAATAGAGTTATTGCTCGATCTTTGTTTGGTTGTACTCACGACATAGGCTAACGTAGGTCCTGTGTTTTGAGGGTGATTAGATAGGTAAACACCTATATTTCGTAAAGAAAAGTTACCTATACATATGTGTCAATTCGTGGGGATTACTGCCTACCTTGTTGTAAAAGCCACTGCACGCCACTGGTCCTATCATACCAGGGGTGTACAAAGGGCCTTGCAGATATCTCTCCATGTCCCTCTGTCCAGCGCTGATGTCTTCGCAGCACTCCAGTAGAAGCCCGCCGCCCTGAGCTCAGAGTCCACGGAGCGCCAGCACTTCTTATCATTGCACCCTTGTAATATCTACTTTCCATAAAAAAAAAATCATCATCATCGGTTGATAAACGACAAAGTTAGCCGCATACATATAAAAAGAAACATACGAGTATGTACGGTCGGATAGTGTAACCGCCTTTTTAGAAGTAGCTTAACAATAGATAACAAAGCAGATAGAAGTCCAACAACTGCAGTTAAAAGTAAAATTGCTGACTCTGGTTGCGTGGTTTCTTTTAGATAAGCCTGTTTCCTCCCAAACGTATTACTGTGTTTTTGTTTTATTTTTTCTTACTCCTACGTTGTGATCGTCTTCAGTACAATGTGCTATTATAGTGGAAATTATAAAAATATCCACCGGTCAGGATACAAATTCAGGAAATGGACAACAAAACCTAATATTTTAATTTTTTAAATTTCATAGCTAGGAAATTGAATAGCGGAAACATGTGGTTTTCAGACTTTCGATTGTAATTTGTTTGGAGTTTAGGCGATTTTTCTTGTTTGCTTCATTAAAATTAACATTTTCAAAAGTGGAAGAGTGAATTTTTTTCCTCCACCGGCGCAATTATAAAAGTAAACTAAAAAAACCTTTTATAAATCGAACGAATCATACTTCTTTTACTCCATGGGGTTGCGTCATTTAATTAGCGAGTTCTTATGTAGTCCATCTTCCAGCTCCATCAACATATCAGATTCGTGCCATAATAATTATGCATTGTCATCTGATTTACAGATGCATGCAGAATTTTAGCTAAATCGGTAACCGGGAAGTGTATCAAATGCAGGATTTGATGACAAACATCATGTCATTTTTTAAGGAAACGCGCACTGGCATGATATTAAATGCTTAAAACGGGTATTATAGCGCGAAGATTAACCAAAGATAAGCATTCAGCTTACCTTCGTTGTTTGCCATGACACATGTAACTGTGTCGAAACGTCGGGCAAACAACGAAGGTAAACTGAATGCTTATCTTTGGTTAATCTTCGCGCTATAATACCCGTTTTAAACATTAAATAAACATCATGACAGTTGAAATTAAATAAGAGCCTGTAAAACGAAATGGAAACAATTTAACAATATGAAACGAAAATATGTAACTTGAAAAAAAAACAACAACACAGGTAGAGAAACATCGTAAGGAAAATTTACGAGAATGAAGGATGTACTGTAAAAGTCAAAATATTTCTTAGGAAACTGGGTTGTAATGTTGCTTTCATTCTCTAGACATTTTATTTATTGTGGCATACAACGTTTACCACTAACACTGGCACTTCCTGCGCCCGTCTCTTGCAAAGTATTCAGAAACCAAGCAAGATAGTGAGTTGAAATTTATTGAATTATCATTCCCACTGTTTGCAGCAATAATAAATTCCTAACAGAAAGCAATGAAGCAACGAATTGAATTTATTGTTCGTTTCTTGACTTTGTTCAGTTGAAAAGTTTGAGGGTCAAGTTATATAAGGCTGAGATACTTTTTGCCTTTTGTAAGAATTAGTGTGACGGAATGTGTTTTAATGAATGATTGAGTGAGTGAATGAATGAATGTCAATATTTATTGGGATAGAAAATTGTATTCACGAAGATCTTTATACAATACCTACTTGAGGACTAAGAACTGTAATAATTTCGTCGTCTCTCAATTCCGTTCATCGGGCAGGATGGTAGTCAAACGCTTGTTCATAGTGATTAAAAATAAAAAAAAAATATCTCCTAATTTTAGTCTGTAGACTCTACTTACTCCATTTCAGCAGTTATCAAAACCCCTCCCAAAATCGATCGGCTGATTGTGCTTTTTGTATGAAGTGGTCGATTTTTTTCTGTACCAAGGTATATTAAAATAACTTACGTTAGCGATGTGTGTGATGCCTGGACTAATCGAAATAGGGATTCAATGTATAAAGGTACTAGCTGCCCTGTCAAATGTTCGTTATTCCATAGTAAGAAAATATCTCAGCCTACAGGCCAATAATCCTTTTCGTGTCTCAGAGTTTTGTACCCTATGTAATGGAAGATATGAAAAATAGATGAGTTGAGTAATTTATGTTGTTGTGATATTCAGAAAACACTTCATACAATGAGTTTAGCCGTTTCGTACGAATTTGGAACAAACACAGTGGTAGAAGAATAAATAAATAGTAGGTATAAAACAAAACTGCCTCCCGCTGTTTGACCCTTTTACCCCAGCTTTTAGATTTTTATAACTAAGCAACAGAATTTAATGCGGTTTTCTCTAATAGATTCAGTGATTTTAAAAGCAGGCTAATGTTTAATATATGTATGTAATTTATATGTATGTAATACACGCAGGGTAACACTGTTAACAATGTATATTTTGCAAAACAACGTTTGCCGGGTCAGCTTATCTAAATATATAAAAGGAAAAGCTGACTGAATGACTGACTGACTGACTGACATATCAACGCACAGCCCAAACGGCTAAACGTAGACACTTGAAATTTTGTACGGACGTAGCTTAGGTACCATAGGGGTGCACTAAGAAAGGAATTCCTGAAATTCAGAAGGGAACGGCAATCAACGGGAAAATTCTTTTGTATGAAAAATCTAAACGGCTCAAGTTAGACGTTTGAAATTTGGGATGCAGGTACTACTAAACTAGGTACGCGAATGAAATCGCGGGGCGTCCACTAGTTTTATAGAGAGAAGGCTTCTAGAGTATGGCGGTATAGATTAACGGGACGTATTGCGTAGGTAATGAATGACGGCGATCGCCGCGTGCTGCCATTCATCATGGCGGTCCATTGTATGCCGCCAGCCACGACCGCCGTGTCGTTTACTAATAGCCACGTGATATGAAAACAATCGATATACGAAATTGTGATTGCATTAATAAGTAAAGCCAAGAATGTGGTCATACATTGTACTTTATTATACTATTAAGGACCATTACATGGAGTACAAACCTTTGAGGCTCGAAAGGGATTATTGTCCTTTAGGCTGGGATATTTTCTGACTATGGCACAACGAACATTTGACGGGACAGCTAGTACCTTTATTATCCCTATTTCGATTAGTCTGGGCAACACACATCGCTAGCGTAAGTTATTTTAGGATGCCTCGGAACCAATAAAAACGACCATTTCATACAGGTTTTGATGTCACTTCCTGTGTCACTAAAGCATCAATAAGGTCATCATCATCATCAGCCACCAGACGTCCACTGCTGGAACGAGGGCTTCCCCCAATGATTTCATGATAATCTGGGGGGAAATGCCAATAACCGTCACGCTTAGCAGGTGGGTGGCGTTCGCAGTGGTGTTGTGGTTTAACTAACAGAGGGAGTTGCTGTCCATCCTCTGGAAAGTTCCCTCGGTCACCTCTTACGACTCCCACGAAGGGACAAATTGGGCTGCGGTGGTGACACATGTATTTTATTCGCCGTCACCATACGGCTAAGGTAAAATTCAATAAGGTAGAGTTGTTATATTGTAACAAGTAAATAATGAACCTTACTGTCATACGTATATTAATAGTTTAAACCGGGTATTACGGCGCGTATTTATATGGGTGATGTAATGGGCCGGGTGAGTAGAGGTCGCCCCAGAAGGACATATAAAGACCAGAT
>SJJU01007796.1:0-23615 GCA_012932125.1 Conopomorpha cramerella
CATCGCCGTTATAGGGTTCACACACGCCTTGTAGTATGCGGGATTCATCACGATGTTGCCCTTCACCGCAACCGACAAGCGTTGCGTTGCGTACATAGGCTCTGATAAAGAGCATCCCATTGGTACACGTCCAGTAGCCGGGTTCGAACCTGCAGCTATCTCGATTGCACCCACCAACTGACCACAGACGTTCTATGACCTTTTGTAATCCGCAAAAACCAAGAAGAAACTGCCAACGTCTGATCTTACAATACCAAAAATAGACGTTAATGAAAACAAAAAGGAACTCTTACCCGTTTGTTCTGTCTGCAGCGTTTTGTCTAAATAATGACTCCAACACGCGATTTACATACAATCAAGGTGAAAGTAATTTCTTCGTCATGATAATGTAATAATTAAATTCAATCGGTTTCACCATTTTCATGTTCCAAAATGCGAACAGCGAGTAATTGATACTCCCACACCGCGTTTGTTGGCTCAACACACAATAATGTACCTACCTAAGTAGTAGGTACCTATACATCTAATTTCAATAGTACCTACAGAGTAAAGTTTTCTTGTTTAGCCGTCAGTAAATATTTTGTTTCGTTCTGAAATTAAATTAATTTTGTTATTGTTTTGTCGTGCAACATTACATAGCACAATATACTTAAATTTGTGGGCGGAGTTAGATTAGATTCTAATATTCGTTTATAAATGTTTTGATCTGATCTGATATTAAATATCCATTTACAACATTAAAAAAAATATGCCGAAAATACTGTTGCTCTGTTTTGTTTTGGAAGATCAAGTATTAATTGACAAGTTTTTGCTTTTTGATCTGCCAATCAAATAAAAATAATGTTTAAATAGATAAAAATTAAAAGGAGTATATAGTCTTTAGAAGCGTGCGCTGAAATGCATGCGCACGAGATCCGCCCGCTATGATTTAGTGAACTACGATAGCTTAGAGCGAAACTACTTATTAAACTAGAGACTTCTTAAAAAATCCTGCAAATAAATGACGGTATCTGTATACAGTAGCTAATATCTGAAATCGAGATATTTTTTTTTTAAATAATCTGTTTTGAAATGTAAAGATTTTTCTTAAGAAAAAAGACTTTTCCAAAAGTACTACAGTATATAACGGAGTACTAAAAGTTTTACTAGTGCATGTATTTCGTATAATAGTTACGTAGCAATCGCACGAAAGTTAAGCACAAAACAAGTATCGGTTTTATAAGGCAATCATTGCCGATCCAACCATAGAAAGAAGCATATAAACACCCATCTAATAGCACTAAATCGTGTGCCTATCGAGACTGGTGGTTGTAAACGATCCATCATCCGGATTTCCCCGTGTTCGCAGCGTTAAGGAACTGTAAAAACCCTTTAGCAAAGGTTACCGTTTGGAAACCAGCGCCCGCGCCTTCGGTCAGGCAATAAATAAGCCGCCAGCTGCCTGTTCCGGGATTTGCCTACACACTCGGGTTGAAAAGCCACTGCTAATCGGCAATTTTAGTTTTCGGTTGCGCAACTAACTGTACAATGTTGCAACTGGGTTCGGGGTTTCTTCACTGCTACATAGATTTTATATTTTAGATTTTTCATATATTTTTTTGTCAAAATTTGTACTCGCCGTTTAATTGAAAAAAAAAATGGTTGTCTGTAAAGACGGTTTACGGACGGTGGTCTGACGTGACAACTTCAAACATTGTAGTAGTAGTACACTCGCATGCGGAACGGGACAATGACGTCATCTTTTTCGTGCACGCAGCCCGTAGTATCGATTCATTAAACGTTGTCACGTCAAAAACTCTTCATTTAAAGTTTATGTCACAGTTTTTAATGTCATATTGTTGAGTAATTTATGAAGTCAATTAAGTAAAGAACCAAATATTTGGCGCTTGACAACAAAATACAGCACCTGTCAAATTGTGACATACCTGTGAAAATAGTTCGACCAGAAGATAAAATTACTTGCTATTTCATTTTCGTTGTTAAAAAAAATGGGAATATTGATACAGGTATAAAGAAGTCAAAACAAGGTATATTTTGACCCTACCTATATTGTAAGGCGTTAAGAGCGAGTCAATTGACACAATTTTCCACGTAATCAGACATTCATTGTACCAAAGTCTTTACCAACCCCCTATTTAGATGTATGACTAAAACTAAAAAGTGACTTGTCTCATACATTATCTTTTTATTACAGGTAAGCACGTTGTTGCATTCATCATCGCCACAATGAGCGGGTAAGCCTCAAATTGATCATCAATCACAATTTTATTCTTCTCAATGTCTAAATGGAGAGTAAAATCTAAGGTAACAAAAAAATAATAATAGCCGCTCAATATGAAGTGGACACTGCATTGGAGGTAATAATAGTTATAGGAAACGGCATGTTGTATGACCAGAGTTCCTTACATGGTTGGATGCAAGAGTCGCGCGTCTTGTGGATAATCTTGTTTTTTTATCTCCCCGCTGGTTTCTTTGCGTTGTATGCGCGTATGCTCTGCTATGGTCAAGACAAGGTCTGACACGCAGACTGAAAGGTATTGTTTGGGAAACCATCGAGTCTGGGAAGAGTGCTTATGATTGCCATGCCGTTTTTTTTTTTTTGTTGCAACGTCGGCACAAGATTGTTGTGAGCATCAAAAGAAATGATGTCAATTAGGTACGTAAGAATGAAAGCAATCTTAGAGATATTCCTATTGTGCGTGATGAAACAGGTATTAAGATCTAGAGAAATGATTATTTCAAGGCAAGTGAATGTTATTGACTGCGCTTCAATGATCCTCGATGGCGGTGGACAGAATCTCTGGCGACTTGATGGCTTAGGCTTATAGGTATACACGAAGGTTTCTAAGAATAAATAAGAGATCTTATGTATTTGGAATAAGTGCATCACTAACCGTCCATTTGTTTACTTTGGCAGATGCGCTGTGTTTTCTTTGTTTACTATCTTGTTCAAAATGACATTTCTTTCTGCCTTCTTCGATCCGTGCATTTGAAGAAATATGTTTTATTCTGTTCTCCTAAACCACGACGGGTCCTTTTTTAGAATGGTTAAGAAATGTATTGTTTTAAAGGTGCAACAATGCAAAAACACTAGATGATGGTTTTCGGAAACACTTTTTACAAATGGCCGCGCATGAATGTTTTTTGGTTTTCGCAACTACATACATAATTAAGTCTTACTAGATGTGATCCACGACGACACATCTCCAACAACGTGTGACCTAGAAGCAAAAATTGTAGAATGCGATCGAATTTCTTTGAAAGAAAATTATGATATTTATGTCGCAATTTGGTCGCAGTCAAATGTATTTTCAATAGTAAATTTACGACCTTTGTCCATGAGTAGTGCCGAAATGACATCTCACTAGGGATCACAAACGTAAGTGTATGTGCCTATGCAATAAACGCCAGCGGCCATCACTTGCAAATCACGTCACGTCACGATAACTACACTCGTTGTAGCAAAAGTAAGCTCTGCAACAATAATAATACGATTCAAATTAATTAATTTATTGCAATTGAATTCGCAGCGTGCTTGCCGACTGTTGGAAATATCTAGTTTGTTCTAATGATGTGTTTTACCACATGTCCTGTTCAATCAACCTGCAGTGTTCATAGTTCATTTTAATGATGGACGGTTGTTGGCGCCACCGGTCCTGAGGTATGGAAGCGCCATATTACCTATGATAAAACTATCACGGAGTATCTGCTTTTTTTTTGTCAGCGACCGCGAGCTATGTTAACCTTTTCTGTAAAGTGGCAATGAGAATTACTTGTTTTTGTCGTGGCTCGTTGTACGATGTTTTTGTCTTCGAGTATTTGCACAGTGGGGTTAATCATTTCATGCGGCATAAAAAATATGGCCACTCTATTATTGTAATAGGTAGTGCTTTTTTGTTTGGATCTGACAGAGAAATTAAGGGCGTAACACCGCGTTGCCGATGACACTTTCTACGTCATTTTTTCCACATAATTGCATAAAGTTGCGTGAAGGCTTAGTGAGGTGTTGGACCTTGAGACATAATGTCACCTATACCCCTTCTAAGCAATCAGACACTTGTTGGATGTCTTGTTTATAAGTTACTGGATTCCCCACTGAAAAATGTTTATTCTATTCTAGGACAGCAGGGGGTACCTTGGAGCAGTCATAGAATATAGACTATAATCCTAGAATATAGTCTTAGCAATGACCCAAGGCAATGGGTACCAAATAAGGGTACCATAAGGTACCATGCAAAATATAAAATCATGAATACATAATTACAATATACAAGTACCTATTAATTAATGATTGATTGATCAATTATACATTCTCCGCTAAAAACTTCGTTAAAACAGAGAAAAATACATTCCTACTCTATATTAACTAAAACCGCTGAAAGACACACACATGTAGAAATGTTCTGCTAAGAAATAGTTTTACTATTAAATCATTGTAAATAGTAAATACGACGTCTGTAGAGATAAATAGTCGAATTATAGCATTTTACGAGATGTAGTCACTATTTCCTCCGTCCAATAAACACTGCGTCGTATGTCTACACAACTGGGAAGTTCGCATAAAGTAATCAAAGTTTCGTTTGCTTTATCACGGAAATTACAAAAACCTTTGATGATTACGATCTTCAACCTTACGCCTTAGATTATTGAACACTTTTTCGCTAAAACGCCATCTATAAAACTATCGTCCGCCAATCGTAAATACATTGAGCATCAAAAGCACCCGCGTATCTACGACAATTTCTAGTTTTAAAGCTGATGTCAACATTTTTCTCGTATTTTTCGACATTTACAATGTTGTTTCGCGATTTTACGATTCATTCATTCAACGACTCTATACGCGCGGATTATGATGGCGTGTGATAAGTCGTAAACGTCTTGTCACTTGTGATTATTTTGCGCGACGTTCACGAAAATATGTTTTTATTTCTTGAATTTGACCAGTCTATCAAAATTTTACTACTGTGTTCGCCTACGATTGTTGTTTTACAAAACTATATTCTACAAGTAAATAAGCGTAATAGCGAGACTCTGCTTACCCCGCTTTGGGACTAAAAGGCGTGAAGTGTACTCTTTTTTATAAAAGTAATTGCAAATCTTTATTTCTAATGTTACATAGTTCATCTTCGCCTTTCGAATTGAATTGAAGACGTAATTGAATGAAGGTACCATGACAAATGGAGATCTGTAGTCTCTGCCTACCCCTTTGGGAGACCGGCGTGAAGTGTATGTATGTATGTGTTTTTCCCATTTTTGGGTTTCGATGTTGTTTTTTTTTGTGTTGATGCCAGTGACATGCCTACAGTCTATATATTTTTTGCAGACCTTAAAACCGATAGAAATCTACGATAAAATATCCGATTCTTCAGTTCTATTTGTATACATATTAACGTTTACATATTTACATATAAACGATCATCACATAACAGATTACCTTAATGCGTAATGCTGTTGAACAAAATTTGTTCAACAGTTAGAACAATATTTAATATTACGTAAAAGCAAAAATGAACAAATGTAAACTCCACTTAAAAGAATATATCTCACCTTTCCAATACAAATACAATCTAGTTTTAAGGTAGGATTTTATTTTACGCGTTTCGCTAAATCACGTCCCACATTTTAGCGTTAAGTGCATCTCAAACCACTCCGATAGGTTATCGCTTGCAGGTTAGCAGCCTTTTAAAGCGGTACTAAATTTAATGGTGGCTGTAAAATGCTTAAGGTGGAAAAGTGGCGCCACGCGTGAAGCTCTGTAAGTACAAACAACCATTTGATGTGACTCACTCACTCGTTGCTCTACTATTACTGACCATCTGAACAAAACGTTTACTATTCGAAAAGAAAAATCATTACATAGTATAAAACTAAGTCACCTCCGGCTGTCTGTCCCTATGTATGCATCTTTAAGGGTCCTACTAATAAACGAGGTATAACTATTCACCAGTTACACCAAGCTCAACTTAACTTGTCAATTGCATGTCGAATACGGAATAACCAGTTTAAAATAGAACTGTAACAACTTAGGTTTTAGTTACACCGAGTTTATTAATAAGGATGTAAAACTACGCATCGGATTTTCATTCAGAGTGATTCTTGAAGGAGGAACAATGTTAGTAATGATCATTTTTCATAATGATCGTCAGTGTTGTGTGCCGAAATAGTGACTCTTTGAGGGTAGTTGCGGATTCGTCTCAAACCAGGGAACGTCGCAGCCGCCGCACTCCAGTCCACTCGTGACCACGACGCATGCAACTGCGTCGAAACGTCGAGTAAAATAACAAAGGTAAGCTATAGCTTGTCTTTGACTATATTCGCGCCTATATACCCGGTGAACAATATTGAGTTACTGTTAGTAATGGATATTGGAAAAACAACGTTTGACGTGTCAGCTAGTAATCTATAAAACGCGAGACAAACATAAAGTGCCCAGTGTGCAACAAGCCTAAGTAGCAATGCCACACAACACTGACTGCTATGAAATTGTCATTACCCGCTACTTAGGTCAGAAAATACGCAGCAAAAGCCGCGGGCGACATCTAGTTGGTAGTTTTCGAATATGCAATAATACAGCCGGCTATCGGCTCGTGGCTCGCGCGATCATTTCCTAACACTGAGACTAGTATACGGGGTGTGTTGTTGTACTCAAACGGTCAGATTACTTTGGTTCGCGGTCAGCGGTGACCGTTGGGAATTTTCGCAATTCTTAGTTCCGTTATTGCGTAGTTTTGAGGATATGTCGGATTGAATTCGCGTTGCACAACACTTGGTACCTACTAGTGTCAACTTGTACGATTATGAAAATCTTTTTGTTGTTTAATTTGTTACAAGTAGGTAGGTCCTAATAGGTATAATTGGCATGTGTGATAAGTATAACATTGCAGCCGTGTGGTGACGGCGAATAGAATACATGTCCACCCCAATGGTGATGATTTTTATTACTGATGTGTGTTGTGTGTTATATGGTGTGTTATACACACCATATAACACACAACACTACGTGTACTTAATAATCAAACTCCCGGTAGAGTTAATTAAGGAGACCCGTAGCTACACTCTTTGTTTTATTATGTTTTCGTACGTAAAGCCTTTGCCCAAAAGTGCGACATCAGCTGATTCGCGCATCAGCTGATTGACTGGATTGAAGAACATTATTTTGGACCCCAAAACATTTTATTACCTTCTAAAAGCGCCTTCTCATATGTTTTAAACTGACGTTTCGTGTAATAAACACTTCACGCCTTTCAAACGCATAGTGAGCTAGGCAAAGGCACTTACTAAGCAAATTCCCACGATTCATAATGCGTATTTAACTTAACGCATTAGCATTTAAATGTCTAACGCCCCTGTTTAAACTGTACCTTGATGACCATCTGTTTTTCCGTTCATATATTTTGATACATACATAAATAACTAACTAGTTGATTCGGAAGATTTATTTTGCAAATATAGATTACTAGCTTTACGCCCGCGGCTTCGCCCGCGTGGACTGCGGTTATATTGAGGTATAAAGGTATATTTTGTTTTGCCTCGGGAATATAAATTTTTCCGGGATAAAAGTACCCTATTATTTAAACCGGACTTCTACCTATAATACGTCTGCCAAATTTCAAAGCAATCGGTTCAGTACTCACGGCGTGAAAGCGGAACAAACAAACTCACTTTCCCATTTATAATATTAGTAAGATTAACAGTGTTTCCCTGCTACTTCATCCATGTTTATACACATAAACCTTCCTCTAAAATGACTCAATCTATTAAAGAAAACCGCATCAACGTCAGTTGCGTAGTTTTAAAGATCTAAGTAAACAAAGGGATAACGGGAAGCGACTTTGTTTTAACTATTTAAGGAAGATATACTTTTGCGGTTTTACTGTTTTTTTTTTTTTTAAATCACTATGAACAAGCGTTTGTCCACCATCCTACCTGATGTTAAGCAGCGATGTGGTCTACGATGGAGCACACTTGTTCAGTAGGTACTTATTCACCCGCGACTTGAAGACCTTCAAACTAGTTTTCTTATTTAGGTTAGATACTTCAAGTTCAAACAATTGTTATCTAGCTTTTTCATTACTGTACTTATGAAAAGAGCAACATGTAGCTTGATTGACGTGACAATTGTCAATTACAATGGCATCTCGACGTCACTTGCCTGATCTTCAATTTTTAGTTTGTTCATCAAGTCCATCGTAGACCACACCGCTGCTTAACATCAGGCAGGATGGTGGCCAAACGCTTGTTCATTGTGTTTAAAAAAAAATACTGCTCTAGCAGCAATGTACCTACACCAAAATAAAATTACAGTATAACAAGAAATAGGCGCCAGCTGAATAGAAATAATAATATTTTAAATTTATTATTCCAACAATATTTTTACTATATTATATTATACTAAATTCATTCATTTTAATTGCTCTTACAATTAGCGTATCAAATGACAATAGTTGTAGTATTTTGAATTTATCCCACTCTCTAAAAAACGGGACTGCCTGTTGTCTTAGGGTAAATAATTAAGCTCCCCATGAATTATTTCACGTTGTCGTTAAAGAATTATGATTTTATCCATTCACGTCAATACATAGTTGATAGTATAAAACAAAGTCGCCTCTCGCTGTCTGTCCCTATGTATGTTCAGATCTTTAACGCCGCAAAATATGGACGCAAATAATCGTCACGCTAGGCGGTTTGGGGATCGCACTGGTCTTGTGGCTTAACTCACATAGAGCGCTGCTGCCCTTCCATGGAGAGTTCCCTCGGTCGTCTCTTACGACCCCCACGTTAATTATGTATTTTGGCAAAACAAAATCTCGGATCAGCTAGATGTAAATTACTCGAAATTAAATGTCAAGATCACTATGCGTTGCGCCTCAGCATTCTTCGATCAACAAATCAAAATTTGACGCGACCACATTTGATTGCAAACAAATTGAATTACTTAAGTTGGATTCTTATATAATTAGTCACACGTAGATGACCACCGGCGCCGGTAGAAAGTCCCCCGTTCAGAAACCGAATGATTTGTTATTTGTGATGGAAACTAATTAGTATCGTTAATGTAATGAGCCACTTTAGTACGAAAGCTGGATATTATCATAGTTATAATGTCTTACAATATATTTCAATGTAAGTGGTATTGAATAAGTTTCGTCTCGGTCTATCGTGTGAGATCGTATCTTGCGTTTAGTAGTATTATATCTTATTGATGCTGAATCAATCAAAATTGCTTAAGACGGTTTCTCAATGACTTCACTTGTTTTGACTTTGTATGTATGTAGGTTTTTTTATTTGAGCATCGGTTGTCTAATTATTGGATCAGTCCACTTGTAGTCGATAGGTTGCAGGATCGAACTCGACCGCAGAAATTTACCAATCGATCTTATTTCTACTATCTTCAAGTTACTAAAACGCGTCCTGCTAATGAAACTGTCGTTAGAAATCGCCTATTCCTAAACATGTTTTTTCACTACCATTGTTTTTTTATCTTTTTTTTCACTCCCATTTTTGACCGGTGAAGTATTAATCGTAAGTATTAAAACTGTCTTTCTTTGGGATTAAAAGTAGTAGCATAATATCTTTCCTTCCTAGATTCAACTCATTTAGTACAACCTCTATAAACACCACAGCCTACTACAAATAACTTGTACAGTGTATTCATAAATATGTTCTCATTTCTATCAGTTCTATCTTCAAGATAGCATTTTGTAATTTGAGATACTGCAAGTTTATCTCATTTCAATATCACTCTCACTTCCTCTGCTGCGTCATCATCGGTGCAGGCAATGATTCAAAACGGGGCAATAGTGAATCGAATCGATATGCTCTGAGATCGAGTCTTCGACGTGGGCGAACCTGGACAATTAAAAATGCCCACCCACTACCGATTCATTTCTCAAAGGACTCGAACCAGTCTTGCTTTCATCTCTGCAACTGCGACTTGTGCCATCTACTGGAACCTTGGTGTTTTAAATCAACCACTCGTCGTTTCGCTTTTCTCAACGAACGGGGCCATCGTCTAATTGCGACGATTTATTTTTTGCTTTATTGATTTCGAAATACATATTGTAATAATAAACTGATGTTGTTGTATTTTCTTTCTTTAACAAGGTAATCATTGTGTGTCATGAATTATTCCGCTCAACCGATCATCCGCTCACTCTGTGTGTTGAACGAACGATTTTTAATAAATAAAAATGTAATGTAATGGAATGGTACGAGATACATATCGTGGTAAACAATGGCAAAGTTATACTGAGAGCAGCAATTTTTCTGTCATCTCCTAACCACGCCCTATATGGAATTTTGACGTGCACCGTCATCTCGGCAGAATAAAGATGTTCGAATGTAGAATCGGAATCATTCGAAAGGTCACCGCGATTATTTTAATCGAGACATTTATCTCGGGTTATTGTTTTCGTGTTCCGTAAGACGTCTTAATCGATTTTTGTGCGACTTTTTCTTTGAGCGAAGGATTTCGGCGCACGGTGTTGGTTTACTTGCGGAAAAGCGTGTTGCGAAGGTTTACCTCCAGGGCCCAAGGGACGGGCTGTGTGGTCGTTAACGTACAATGGCTGCGTATTAAACAGTGGACCGTGAATAAATAAGATCGATGTTAATCGCTGTATGGGGTCTTATTATTTTTGTAAATCTGTTGATTCATTTAGTAACTGTCTCGGTTCGAACCACCCATATGGATTTACGTCATCGGATCAGATTTTACGTGCGCGAATGAAATATGTAGGTACTATAATAATTTAATGAAACGTATGGAATTTAATGCTCTAAAGTTTAATTAAATGGACTATTAATGTGGGATATGGAGCAGTTAATAATCGTTTTGATGTTCAGGACAGTTTGAGCTTCTAATGCCTACATTTTACTATTTAGATCAAAATTTATGTTCGGAATGTACGGCTTATGGAATGAAACAATTCGTATTTTTTCCTTTCACAACGCTTTCCTTTTTGAAAATTTAGACTGCATCTCGCGGATAATAAGGTTATTGATGCCGTAGGAATAAACTTAACAATTACTTTCTTTTTTTTTCGCACAATTCGTGAGATTGGTAGTATTAATGTAAAGATACATCTGTGAAATTCTGTTTTTTTTAAACTTAGGAGGCATAAAAATAATCTAAAAAAGGACTTTTTTTTTAAATCACTATGAACAAGCGTTTGACCACCATCCTGCCTGATGTTAAGCAGCGATGTGGTCTACGATGGAGCACACTTGTTCAGTAGGTACCTATTCACCCGCGACTTGAAGGACTGTATGAAAAATATTGTTAAATGTGGATGAGGGTAGAAAGGATTGTGAGGAACGAGGCGGTCTCTGCCTATTGACACAGACAGGACAGGAGACAGAAGTGAATCTACATATTATGCGTGTAAAAGAACGCTGAGCAATGGTCTTAGAAACGTTGTTGAGCTTGTCAATTTGGACAACTTTTACTATGGAAAAATGAAGGGTGATGAAAAGCATGTTTCATCTCCTTACCAAACTTCATGTATCCTGAGGCAAACATTTTTACATTTCCTTATATTGTCGCCATAGTAAAAGTTGTTTATATTGACAAGCGGTAAGTCCAACAACGTTTCTAAGATAATTTATCGAGGTCCTTTTACACGCATAATAAGAAATGTGTACAGGTATATCAACTGTACATAATAATATTTAGGTACACACGTACATAATAGCCTGAGAGTAGTTGAGTATCATCGATTGGGTAACAAACAAGATGTATTCATTGAGGTCAGATTTCCCTGTCCTACGGTGAAGTACAGATGCCATGTTACACTGAGCGAGTTTCGGAACGTACCTTACGTTTGTTTGTCCAACTACTACTTGGCCGAGAAGCCCGCAGCGTTGAAAGTTCGGTTGTCTCACGTGTACGACATCCCATGCGGAAACACGTTGCCGGCGAATATTTGTTATGGTTTTAGAACGTTACGTTAGGTGGTACAAACATGACTGAGTAAAATAATTATTTTAAAGAAAAGCGCACAAACATTATATTAAAAAGCGCGAAATTTATTTCGATGGGCTGACCCTCTGTCACGTTGTGTTAAATACACTTGGTGAACCGTGGGCATTTGCTTATTAAGCAAGTGCCTCTGCCTACCCCGCTTTGGGATTAAAAGGCGTGAAGTGTGTGTATGTGTGTAAATTTATTTATTTATTACAAGGAAAATTTACACCTTGATTTATTTTAAATGAACAATAACTTAAGTAAACCAATTACAAGTTTTCACATATAAGTATAAGAGTAATGTATCATGCAATTAATTTCGCACCGTAATACCCGGTATAAAATAAGTATTAATATGAGTAAGTAAAATAACTAGATGGTATTTAGAAAGACGATGTTTCGCATTTTGCATTAAAATCCGTTGCGTAGCTATAAAGATCTAAGCATACATAGGGAGAGGCAGCGGTAAGCGACTTTGTATTATACTATTCTATTGACTATGTGACAAAACATTTAGGTACACTACTTTTTTAATTTCAATTTAATGTATGTATATGTTTTTTTATTTTATTTTTTTTTCCTTCAACACTGGTCATGTTGGTTTTATGTGATGTAATTTCATTAGGTTTATGTTTATTTTGTATTACTATAGTAATTTAAAGAAAATAATACTATTTGCTACGAGTAAAGTATACGCCTGTAACAGTAATATGCTTAGAGACCTATGTTTAACTACAAAAATTTAAATGTATGGAGTAATATTCTGTTGATGTACCATAACATAAATAAATAAACATCATTTAGGGCTCTCTTTCAGCGTTGAAAAATGGTATAGTTAGTATAGTTGTCGTAACTCGCACAATAGCCACTCAAGATCCACCAGGAAGGGTTATAAAAACCATAAATAATTTGCACGACACACATATACATCAAAATTGCCAACATTGTTACCTTACACAAGGAACAACGCAACAAAGAGTGGGAAAATTTAATAAATCGATTTATACGTTTTCGTTGCAAGTTTCCAAATACATTCGCGTCGATTACCTTTTACAGAGCGAATTAAAAGTAATTATAGAATGAATATCGGTGATAAATTAAATACAGCATTGTTGCACGGAGGCGGCGGGTATTTTTGAAGGTACTTCAAAAACAACGACGGTGGTCAATTGAAATACTACTTCCGAATATTGCAAGAGTAATTTGTTCTGAATGAAGACTTTCCATCTTATATGTGCGGAAAATTAGCAGATTTTTGTTTTGCTTGTACGTTTATTTATTGCTATGCAAATACGGGTTTCCGTGATTCGGGTGGCACGTGAACCGTGGGTACTTGCTTTAGCAATTGCCTCTGCCTACCCCTCTTTGGGATTAAAGGCGTGAAGTGTATTTTTTTTTAAGCTGTGGGTTCTTGGCGTAATAGTCGCTAAGCCAAGTTTTCTCTTATCACTTGAGAATAGTGGAGTATCGAGGGTGGAAGTGTGGTAGTGTGGTGGACCTATAGCTGATGAGAGAGGTGATCTTTCTGGGCAGGTTCATCAACCTGGCAACCAGAGTGCCCACATTCCGTATTAGAAGGTAGTCCTATTCAAACCACCAAAGCTTCTCCTTCCTTACGTAGTAAATAGGGAAGTGCTTTTACACTATAGGTACTCGTGGCGTGAAGGGTCACACGATGACTCTCCAGGACTACATGTTTTATTAACTCCCATAGGTCTTATCAATTACAAGCTGTCCCCTGCAAACATTTGTTTTGCCATAGGAAGTGGCCTTTGCACCTCGTGTATTGGAAGAAATACAACTTTTAAAACTTTCCTGGAATTCAAGAATTTAATGACAATGAAGACTGATGAAAAAATATAGCCTAAAGCGTTCCTCGATAAATGGTCTATTCAACACAAAAATATGTTTTCAATTCGAACCAGTAGTTCCTGAGATTAGCGCGTTCAAACAAACAAACAAACAAACTCTTCAGCTTTATAATATTAGTGTAGATGAAAGTAACTTAATACTTTTTTTATTATTTTATTTACAAAACTCGGCCTAAAAGAGAGTACTATCGACTCTTCATTTTACTTTTCAAACTTTTGTATTGGTATTGATGAATGATTTTGTGAAAGTATGATGCCGTAATTGTATACGTATACTATATTAATCTTGATCATACTTGTCCACGTTGTCATAACTGTAAGACCACGAGCCTACCAGTATAGAAGTATCTCAATTCACTGTCTTAAAGATCAGAACATTCCGTCATTAAATATGTAGCACAGTCGAACAATTTGATTCATGACCCATTTCGTAGATCTGGATAAGAACCCAAACTGTCACTTTTACTAGCAATTTGACAGTTTGAATGCAGACAGAAAATATGTTCTCTTACTCTTTCACTCCTTCATGTCGTCCATATTATTGTCTCGTTTTGTTCTAAACGTCAGTTTAGGAATGCAAGTCTAGTTGTTTTTATTCTGAGAAATAAAAAAACCATTAAAAAATCGCCTTATGGTGGGGTATGAATCATTTGGTTCGACTGTACCAATAATAAATATAACAACACATCACAACTACACAACACAACACAGCTACTCAAAAGTGTCAAGAGATCAAGTACATTTTAAAAGATTGCAATTAAGAATATATTTTACAAAAACTGAATTCATTCATAATTTATTCAAAATGGGGTGATAAGTCATTGATACAAGCATGAAGAATTAGGTAGGAGACCAATCCAGAAGATTTGATTTGATTTAAATAAATTAGATTTTTTTTTAGAGCTAAAAATGTTCTTTGAACCCTATACACTTTTGACGTGTGTATGTTACTCTTCCGGAACTCAGACGTCACCTCATGTAATCTGATAATACCTCAAGGTATTCCATGCGATACCTAAACTACATCCCTAAGACAGAAACTATTAATATACTTTCATTAATCTGTCATATCAATACTATGTTTAGAATTCTCCCGACACCTTCCACGGGGCGTGGGCGATTGAAAGGGTAGCCACATTGGCGGACTTTCAATGTAAACATTCTAGGTTTTATTTGAGCTTTGACACTAAGTATTTTGTGTGTTACAAGAAGCTCAAGCAAGCTGTATTTAGGACCAGTGAGAGTATCCATTGCGTACACGGCAAGCATGACAATGCCCACACACACTCACTGTTGCACCACGATACAAATTGACAGCTACCGGGTGCGGTTGCTAAGCGACATTGACGTAAAAGAATAAATAATTCGCTAAGCTGCACTCGGGACGGACGTATCGATCTTTATTCAGGCTTATGGACTTGTGCGTCCGGATATGGTAATAAAATTATCAAAGTACTGTATATTTTAATGCATACATAGGTACATTAACTACATACAGACACTTTACATAAGCCTTCCAGAGATGTAGGCAGAGATAAGAGAGGTAGGTATCCCTTTCGACTCATCCACATCATCATAAATCATAGTGCTTATTAGTAAATAATCAAAAATAGCCAAAACATGTTTATTTATCTAATATTGACAGAAATGCTGATAGCTCGGAACAAAGCGCACTAAATGTTATATTAGCTTACGTACATAATAATTTTGACTTACTTTATAACAACAGCGTTAATACAATTACAAACAAACACAATAATAAAAAAAAATCATGAAACAAAACAATTTACATAATCTAAGCACCTAATTGAGAACACTAAACCTTAGGATAATAGCATAATGGTAAAATCGCTCGCCACAAGCGGTAACAAACAGCGAAAAAATAGAAATAAAAAGAACACGAGTTTCTTTTGTTCACCTGGAACGAATGATAGGTACTAGTAACATTTATTTCCTGACCTGGCATAAATTACAACTGTAGGGTAAAGTTGGAGTGAAAAAGGGATAAATGATCAAGTACAAAAGCTCTTACAGTTTACCCTTAAATAGCCATTGAAGATGAACATTCAAATAACCAGAAACTTTGATGTTTCTATCCACCCCACTAAAGGATTTTGTATGTATGAATGTAATAATTACAAAACTCAATGTAAAAGTTTTACGTAATTGCATCAGGACTATAAAATGTACATAAATATTTTTACTCGCAAGATAAACGCGTTATTCTACTCGACTTTCAAAGTTAACGACGAACAGTGAAATTGTCCCATTAGACAGTCCTTTCTTCATAAAACCAAAATAAATTATCATAAAACTCCAATAAAGTGGCAGTGTTTTTTTTTTTAAATAAGGAGTTGCAATTAACGGAATTCCGTCAATGGCATCCTGTTCTAGAAAGCACTAAACTTGAACGCTATCTCAGAAATTGTGTGTGCAATTTCAGAAAATAATCTTCAATCGGTAATGGATTTCTACTAGTGAGTTGCGTAAGCGGCATTTGTACGTCATGCCGCGGCGGCTGCCGGGAGCAAAGTGAAGTTTCCGCCAAATCGGCGCACGCGCAACCTAATGAGCCTAATTAATTTTGTTTGCACCGACAAGCTTTTAAGCAGAATGTTATGTGTTACTCAATAGCTACTTACCACTTTGCCGGAAACAATTAAGTTAAAGTTATGAGCTAGTAATTAAATAACGAAATTTATGAGGGAATAAAGATATCATATAAAGTAATAATTATTATGCAACGTCCGATTATTTTAAGCCTGCGAATTCCAACGATCCGTTATATTTTACCGTGATTGGCCATTACTTCGGAAGAAAAGCTGTAAATGTGAAATCTTATAAATACACTGAATTTAAATCACTCAAAATAAAAAAAGTTAAGAAAAATGTATTCTGAAATTTCATGGCTTACAATCCTTCTAAATAGGATAGCGGTAAGGGTTAAAATGGGATGGCACAGTTAAGCCTATCTTGTCCACGACTGCAACGTCTGCGCCTGCGCAGATTTCCGAACTGAGCTCGATTTACGAGCGCAAAAGCCCTTATTTTAACGAATAAACACCCAAAATTGTTTACGAACCGTTTAAAGATTTATTTGCTGTGCCCATAATCACTTTCCATTTCTTGTGTAGGCATTGTTTGCTGATTTTTGCACTTTTTTGTCCAACAGAATTGGGTTAAGTGGATAATTTGTGTGATAATGTTTATTTCATTTTATTGTTTTTAAAGTAAATTTTCTTGCTCATTGCTGGTCTGAAGTGGCATGAAAGCTATAAGAATTTATTGTCACTTATACACCTCGAAATACTTTATTGATGAATGGGAATACCGTGAATTTAAGGCTGCAGAAGTAATGATTCTATTTTGGGGTCAGCCTTGTGTCAGAAACTGGATAAATAAACACGTAGATAAAAAAATAGGATGCACACATTTTAATATCACAAGTTGTCCCCAAATTCATCATAGTCACATATTTATCAGAATAAATAAATTTATAGCTCGCACTGACCCAAAACTTTTGTCTATGCACCGAAATGAAATAAAAATGCATCAAGCGATGCAAGCAGTAAGAAAATTAATAAAACACCAAATGTAAATAGAGGTACTTATTTGAGTGCTCTTTCATAATCATATTATGAGGGTCAGGAAGTAAAAGTCACTAACACAGCAAATCGCCCGCCCTCCTGTCACGCGACTTCCACTAAGGTGCTTATTATTTGTCGATCAAACTTGCTAAGATCTCTTATCAACGAAATGTATTATTGCGTAAGAAGCACGTACTTTATTTACTAGAAAATTGTATTTAGACAACGAACGCTTTTCTACTTCCTTTACTACATAATTGTATTTGGACAATGCAGGACCAGTCCTATAGAAAAAACAGTCATTAAAAATTAGACCATTTTTGAGAACTGCATCTGTAGGAAACTAGATCTATCAAATAGTTATACATATATTTGTTTGTTGGATTGTATATTTTACTGTTTTGCCTACCACCTCTCTCTCTGTCATTTAGTCACAAAACAAATGGTCTCAACATTTAAACATTTTAAAGAGAGGGTCAAGAACAATTTACTCTGACAGTAAAAAATGTATTTAGTAAGTGGTTTTATCGATAAGGATTATCTAACTGGCACTAGAGAATTTATAGAAAAAAAAATAGTGAAAAGAGCTAATAAATTACTATAGGAACATTATTACTTTCAACAAAGAATATTGGCATTAAATAACTATCTTACGAACCTTGGATTTAATAACCAACGATGGTTTATGGCGTTTACTTTCCATTTCGAAGTACAAAAAATATTATATTTCAATATAAACTATAATGACTGGTTTAAGGTAAGTTATAAATACTGGTAGGAAGTTCTTCAAACAATAGCGTGGAATTAAGATCCTCTTACTGATTACAATGTTGGTGATTTATTTACCGTCGCTTAAGGGCCCCCGGTCGTGTTAAGTGGTTACTTACACAACACGCACAAAGGAACTGTTGGGAGTTGAAAAGAAATTACCAAAAAAAGACAAGCAGCAAGAAAAAGAGGCAAGTGTCGATATAAAGCAACGAAAGTTAACGATACAGGAAGATCAAATAAATTTGATGATTCCTTTGTGAACACGGCGTGTTTATGAAGTCGGTTTGTGGACGATTTATTGTATTTTTAAACAGATATGTGTTTCTTTTTCTTGTTAAAAGTCTGTGGTACAATATGTACAGTTGACCAAAAAATTGGTGTATTAGTTTTGATTACACTTCCTGTGTCACTATAATATCAATAAGGTAGTAATTTTTTTAGTAAAGGTTCTGACAATTACTAATTACATTGACGTGACGTTCAACCTTAGGGTGGGTAGACCCAGGTTCTTGGCCGAATGTACATAAACACGTAAACTCACGCTAATAAACCTTAATGGGCTGGACAGGGCCTTTAAAGATTTGTCAATATTAGACAGGTAATTGGGGTTTGGTTGGACAAATCATAAGGGTTGCTTGGTGATAACCTTACCTCGACCCAAAATCTATTACCCCGGATAACCCTTAGGTCGGTTTTTCGCTGTTTAATGGAAAAAATACATCTGACACCTTTCTGTGTACGTCAATAATAATATGTACATGTAATAATCTATAACAAAAGGTACGTCATCACCATCATGAGCCACATGATGTCCACTGCTGGACGAAGGCCTCCCCTCTTGATTTTCATGATAAATTGGGGGGAAATGCCATTAATCGTCACGCTTGGCAGGTGGGTTGGCGAAAGCAGCAGTGTTGTCGTTTAACTCACATAAAGCGCCGCTGTCCGTCCTCTGGAGAGTTCATTCGGTCGCCTCTTACGATTCCCAAGACGGGAAAAGTAAGGCTGGGGTGGTTACACATTTATTCTATTCGCCGTCACCACACTGCAATACGTACGTAATTATGCTCAAAACTATATACCTTAACATATGTCTCCATGTTAGAGGAGTATGTAGTGACAGACAATACAGTTGATAAATGAATGCCCAGACTATTTGTGTGTACCTGTTATCACAATCCTTTGTTTAATTGCACCAGACGACATGAGTTTCTTTATCTGATGACAATAGAATTACTACTGAAACAATATCGATCACAATTCGTTTTGGTGTTGACAATTTTTAAATTAGCTTTATCTATTGTTTTCGTAGTGTTACGTAACACACATAACCGGGTTATGGGACGTACGCGTATGTGTTACTCGATTGACATATGTATATATTGTAATACATGTCAGTAAGCCAGTTATTTTGGTCACATACAATGTTGCCAAAGAACTTTGGTCAAATAAATTTACTTGGGTGTACATGACTTTATTGATCAGGCAGTTGACATCACTAAGGGACCACATACATAACCACAATCGATCAATATTACTAGTATTACACATTGTATGTGACGACACCTTCGCTTTCTCCTCAATTATGCAACGCCCGTGCATATTATTATTGAGATAATAATAGTAGTGGGAAGAAGCTGCAATACTCGAAGGTGTCAAAACCAACACAGAAATCTAACATGTCGATAAAATTTGGTATCAATGTAACATGTCATAAACTTATATAATGTGCATTATGTTATTTATTGTATTAGTGCTACAGATAACACTGTGATATTTTTCTTTACTTAACATACCAACGCAAAATTTAAGAAAAAACATCTAACTTAGATTGTTATGCGCAAAAGAGCCATCCGCAAGGTGCACATCTACGCCCAACATTATTTCTCAGCTGCATTACACACATAAATGTTGGTGTTTGTACACCCAAGCCCTTAACCTTCTAGACGCCTGCAATTTGGCCGAAGAAAGTCAGCAATCAGATATTAATTCCCGCGTATAATAGACATAATAGCCCAGAACGATTTCAAGGTGGTGAGCGGCGTCGGCGGCCATCGTTTCATGATTCATTTGACCCAGACAGCGTGTAAGTCATTACTTCCCAAGCCGCAGCAGGGCCTGTGCCATTACCGCTTTTTGTAAATAAGTATGTAGGTCCAGCTAGCGAGGCAGGCGAGATGGAACATCACACACTTGTATAGCGTTGTCTCGTGCTTCACAAGAAAATATTTTCTGGACATTTCTTTGACAGATTGATACGAGTATATCTATTTCTTTGTTTTTTTTCTGTCATAATATGTATGGATACTGACTGTAAAAAAGGTCGTCATAGAAAACTGCCCAAAAAACAAAATTGTTTCATATAAAGTTGTAGTTTTATACTAATTATAGTTTTATAAATACTTGGTGACAAGGGTCTGTCTATTTCGATTTGGAATTAAACAACTGAAATGTATAGTTTTCTCACAAATAAGATCTTTACTTAAGTTCTCAGTCTTCCGTTAGAGATTGTGAATTGTGGAATGCAATTAAATAATTATGAATTTGAGATGGAGTAACTCATCGAATTCTTTGAAATTTGTAACGCAAATTTTAGTAACCGATATACCTAGCGTCTTGAGTTTTGATGTGTCCTTATAGACAGTAAGTGTCCTTTTGCAAGATAATCTCTAATATTAGACTAATATTATAAATGCAAAAGTAACTCTGTCTGTCTGTTACGCTTTCCAGCATGAAATTTGGCTCAGACAATATTTAGACCCTGAGAAAGGACAAAGGCCATTTTATCCCTATCCTGTGGGACGCGTCACTAAATAGAGGGTGTTATAGTTTGTATGAAATACTGAAACTACGCGAATGAAATCGCGGGGCGTCCACTGGTGATTTAATAAAGTCGACTTCTTGATGCACACATAACAAATTTTCCTATAGGGTTACTGAATTTAAAACTGTACTCACAATAAAAAAAATATATTTCCCAAAATCTAGTACAATTTTGTAATAATGTCTCAATACCTACACCAGATCAGTGTGGTCCAAGTGTTAATAACCAAGCCGCCATGGTCATCGATGACCGATTTGGCCACCGCGGCGTGTGGTCAATGCTTACTGTGCGGACCGTGATACTGTTTGGGGGTAGAACGGTCTATCTTCTGCTTCAGTACTACCTACTATATGAACGAAAGCAGTAAAAATTGTTTACTTTTCCGTATTACATTTATTTACATAGTTTTTTTAACTGTATTTATTTATAAGGCCGAGAATAATACTAATAAATAAATAAATACTAATAACTCCTGACACTTTTTTTTCTTGTGTATGTATCATTTGAAAACAGCTTGGCCGATTTGCACGTGGCTCCCTATGCTTTGGGATATTCATGTTCTTTGTACATCTTAACAAATAAATAAAAAGTTTCATAAATTGTAGCAATTATCAGAACATGTAATTATAAGTAAAAGCAACATATTAGTCGTGAACGAATTTACGGACAATCCATCAGTTCTTATCACTTAATTAATATTAGATTCAGAACGCGATTGTTATGGAACTACCGGACTTACGTAGCTTGTACGTGGCAAGTTTTAAAATTAAAAGGAGTTATGTTAATAGTTTGAACCTGGTATTACGGCGTGAAGTTAACTAAAGATAAGCATTTAGCTTTCTTTGATATCGTAATACCCAGTTTAAACTATTCATATAATACAATGCGCGTTTCTTTATGTAAGTATATCATTTTCTGGCTATTCTAGTTTGGGGTCAGGTGACCGTGTGCGAAAAAAAAAATATTTATTAAAAAATCGATGTTGTCGTTCTGCATAATTTACCTCCGTGCACCGGCCGATGACTATCAATGCATTCGGATAACAAGTGGTGCGTAAGTGCCAAAAACAGCCCAAAAACGACCGCGATGATTTATCGATCACACCCGTGTACAGCCGTTTAATTGCCGTAATCAGGCCGAAACGGCAATTGTCCTTCAGACACTGCGAAACTATTATTGAATATACTGTTCCTCTCAATTCCAAAGTAACACTTGGTACAAACAGCTCAGGAACGTTAAATCTGATAATGTATTGTAGGTAGGTGTTTATCGCACTGGATCACGAAGGTGTCGTTTCGGCTGCGAAAGGTGGCGCTGGCGTCGACTACAATTATCCGTGGAAGTGGTTTAAATAGTAATTGAGTATTTAAATTACGCTTATTTGGAAAATAAAGGTTAACGACGCCAATGAAGACACGGGTGCAATGTATGTCGCTGTAATTACATAAGTACTTTAAATTTACCTTCTACTTTTCTTGCGGTGGGGTCGTTTTTCTGGTAAGAAATTGTACGTACCTTTTATTATTTATTGAATACGGAGACGCTGTACGATCCAAGGAACTACGCGGGATGGCGTCCACTCAAACCTTCCTATGTTTTTGCACCTAAGAAAAGTTGTCATTTTTTAGACCAGTAATAAGAATTATGCATATTGTTATGCCATATTTAAACGACTTAAAAATAGGAAGGGAATTTCGTCTATGAAGAGTGAGAATGTCCTACCTACTTTTTATTTGCGTTTCGGTTAACTTTTGATGAATTTTGTTTGTGTTTATCCCAGGGGCCTAAATAGTCCATGAAACTACTAAAATCGAGGATAAGGAAAATCAGTTTTTTTTTGGTGTTTTTAAATAATAATAAATAAAATTAGTTTATTTCCAAAGTAGTTACATAAGGTGAACAGTAATAATTAAGTTATACATTGGTGCCATATATGTTGTTTTTTTTTTGTTTTAAATTTGTGACTCGTTCCCCATTTCAAATCGTCAGTATTTTAGGGAAATCGCCATTGGAGGAGCGCGATTTTTAGGGTAATTTAATTCTAAAATCTGATTTACCAGCTGAAGCATTTTCCGTCGAATGTGTCTTATCGACGCTTGAACAAAGTAACTATATATCCGCCTCAGAACAATAAGGTGTATCCCAGTGACCTTTGAAACCAGTAATTAATTAGAAACAATTAGAAACTCTCGCGGCTCCGCGCCGTGGCGCCGCACAAAAGAAAATACCACAGACTATTATTATTTAAATCAGACAATTAATTTATTGCTCAGTTATTTAACGTGTGCTCTATGGCCACGGTATTTGAAGAGATTTGGTATGACCTTTCTGAAAATTGTAGTAGGTATGCACCAGTGGCGTGCACACCATGGCACCAGGCAAAAAGACACTGCCTACCTTAGTATTTTGGCTACCCTACCTAATAATAGAGTTGTTGCTAGATCTTCTTTTGTTGTACTCACGACATATGCTAACGAAGGTCATGTGTTTTGTAGTAGATAGGTACCTATACATAGGTATCCATCCTTGAGGATTACTGCCTACCTTGTCCTAAAAGCCAGTGCACGCCACTGGTATGCACCTCAGGTGGATAATTG
>SJJU01007797.1:0-30206 GCA_012932125.1 Conopomorpha cramerella
TTGGTAACTACTTACCGTAATAGCCCTAAAAGCATGCCAATGGGACTCTTTTTCGGAGCCTATGTACGTTAGGCAACGATCACTCGGCGAAGGACGACATCGTAATAATACCCGCATAACACTAGGTGTATGAACTGTAAAATGGCGATGGGCTGTCCGATTGGGTTAAATACGCTTGGGCACATACCCCGCTTTTAAAATAAAAGGGTATACACGTATTGCAGTAGTTCTCGAACCCACAACTTTTCGATTAAAAAATGTACTCATAGACAATGTACATACTTAGTAGCATGATTTTACGGATATTACGGTAACCGAGCTGTCAAATATATAAAATCTTCAACACGTAATAAGAACAATAATATTACGGGAATCGCTGCAAAAGCATGCCGCTAACTAGCATGTGTAGAAGCTCCCACTAGGCCAAAAGCTAACACATACATACGTAGCTAAGTGTAGAAAAGAACTTTCGAACGTCATTCAGTCAATACCGATAATAATTGATGGAAGAACAACAACACGTTCCACCGCAAACATGTTTGAATTTTTCAAATATCACCACACCGACCACAGGCCATGTACAATGTTACGAGCGCTTAATTTGCGGTTACGTAGCCGTCACCTGTTCCCTTACAATAGGTCAAGTGGCCGCTTAAAGGTTTAATGCAATACGCATTCACTTCTTTGTTAATGCGCTTCCTTTATGTGAAGTCGTGTAATAATTTTCCACATAGTTTATGTCGGAAATTCATATCGGAAACCGGCGAGCGTTTATAAAGAGATGTATGAACGTGGAAGAGGCGAGAGAGATTTGCCATGATCGTGACAAGTGGTCATCCCTCTGAGAAAATTGCGTGATACGTATACATATGTGTGTACCTATGTATAATTTATTTATTACCTGCATATGATACACTCACTCAGGATAGAATGCCTGAATAATGTTCTCTAGGTGCCCAGGGGCTGCAGTCTCGACATTCGTAACGATCGCATAGCGACCGAATTCGGTCGATACGGGGGCCACGGGCGTATCGACTCAACGATTTTTCGTACTCTCGACAAACGTATCTATCGATTTTTTTTCGATAGGCTAGCGAATAGTTCTGTCAAAATAATGATTTTTGTTGTCATGTTATCGGCGAAAAATGGCGGCTCAGGACCCGCCCAGCAATTGATAGTTGTAATTTCTTCGGGGGAGATTATTCTGTTGTCCATATCCAGTCCATGAGGACGTTCCTTCCATTTGACAACACCACTCAGATCAAGTTACAATATTTTCACATACAAAACGAATACTTCAAGTTTATCGTCAAGTATTTGTCAAATGCGACTTGGCTAGTGGAACTTGTCCTGAATGGTGTCTTTCTGGTGGTGTGAAAGAGAAGGAATGCATGAGGACATGAGGATTTCTGGAATTTACTCCTGATGAGCATAAAAAAAAGTAATTTTGTGGGATGGAGAGATATATTATATGCTTAGGAGATGTTATATCTCTAAGGATTTTTTTTGCAAAATTTTACTAACTGCGGATGTGTGACCATGCATTTTTATGATTCAATTATTATTTTATAGACAGATTCTTTGCAGACACGATACCCTCTGGTCACTTCTAGTTTGATACTCTGAGAACAATACATATATTTTCCACTAGGAGGAAATTGGATGTATTGTGTCCCAATTTTCCACGGGGACTGGAACGAGGTTATCACAACGGGACAGAGCCAGTAGGTAATGTAATAAAAGTATACTTGCATAATAATGACGATTTACAGAAATATTTATGACTTATGCCGTACTCCGGTGGTCTTTTCGCAGTTTATCCCGTTCATATGAGAATTTGGGGACAAAATACCAAAGTGTTATTCCAATGTACGGGCTACAATTATTGCAAAGTTTCAATAAAATCGTTTCAGTAGTTTTTGTGTCAAAGAGTAACAAACATTCAGTCATCATTGGTAAGATTTGACGATGACTTGACATTTAGTAAAATGCGAACAATATTTAAAATCTCAACGTCATGTGTCGGGTCTCACTGACCCTGTTGGGTCATGCATAATATACCTACCTATATATTGTTTACATCTGTTTATACAATATCTTCTCCGAGTTGATAATAAAACGTGTGTCTCAATATTATCTTCGGTAATAATCGCCGATTCTAAATACCTACTCTAAATAAATGTGTTTTGTTAAATTATCGACTGGAACCAGCATTATAGCATCGAACGTCTAACTATAGTGTAAAACACCTTTCTTTTAACAGTTGTTATAGCACGGAGTTTTTTATTTTCTCTTAGCGAAGTCCAGTTAGTGACTTGTTAGATAACGTCTGTGAACGTTCGCCTTGTGCAGCAGTTTTCTATTGACATGGGCTGTTTCTCTTTGGTCTGTTTGCGGTTTTGCACTATTACATTATCTTTTGGTACGTACTTTTCTCTTGTGCTCTAACAGTCTTTAGTTTACCGAATTCCGTCAGCCGTGACATAGCTAGATGATGTACAGTCACGTGCATGCACTATTACTAAGTGCATTTTGCTTGCATGTATGCACTTAGTAATATTTAGCCGTTTTCTTGTAAAGCTTTGATAGAAATGTTATTTTACGAATATGGTATATGGGAAAATCCCTTTAAAATGTTAATATTTGTATACATGTTTCTACACGATGACGTGTATGTACAGTCATGTATTCTTCTATGGTTACTAGTACATATTATACACAGGAATGATTTGAAGAATTCTTGAGTGAGCAGTTCGTTTAAACATTTATTTTGTCCTTAATAAATCGGGACATTTGTACCCTGTACATTGGAAGAGATAGCTGGTAGGTGTGTGAAAAATAGAAGCAATGTCAGAAAATGACTTCTAAGTTCTAACTAGATATAAGAACTTAACTGTACACTTAGAACGCAATAAACATTTTGTATTTGAAAATAATAACCAGTTTCTAATGCCACATGACTAAGACTTTTCTTTTAGATATCGACTAGCGTTCGTTTGTTTACGTTTTTTTTGCACTTACTGTACACGATATCTGCTCATGTCTTAGATATTTCGGGGAAAAGTCAATAACATTTGTCTTAAAAGTCGATAGTGATTATCGGCATGAAACATGATTCGATGCCATTTTTGCTCAGACCAAACACATCTCTAGACTTGGTAGCCGCGTTCATCTGCCTCAGTCTCTTTTTAAGCAATATGTATGAGGTCTTGTAGTAATATTGATTAAGCTGTGTGATAGTGACAGAGTTATACCACTCATATAGCGCTATCCTTGTCACACAACGAGAGTAATATGTGTGATTTATTCATCGCATTCTTCTGTATAATATATTAAGATCTATCAATTACTAGACCGCGCGGTGTTACTCGCGATTTTTCGTTCCTGTGGGAATTTGGGGATAAAATATAGCCTATGTTACTCAGGGATATGTAGCTTTCCAACACTAAAATATTTTTTCAAATCTGTCCAGTAGTTTCGGATCCTATAAGTTGGATGTACTTTTGGATCCTAACCGTCATTTTGGTAGTAAAAGTTTTGGATCCAAAAGTACATACAATACCCTGCTACGTCGTAAGAGACGACGAAGACGAAGAAGTATCTCTTGTTCTTTCACTCCTGAATGTTTATCGTATCCTTGTCCCGTTTTAATCTAAACGTTAATTTCGGATTGCAAATCGTTATTTGATTTTGGTCCGAGCGTTTTTGTCATAATCGTATTTCTATCTATACCTGTGCTAATATTTGACTCGTTATGTGCAGTTTTATCCATTTGACTTGTTTGTTTTATAATTCAAGGTTAATTTATTCAAATGGTTTCTTTTATAAATAATGCATTCCACTAATGAGTGTACGTGCCTTTAGAGCCGTGACATCTGGGGGTGTTTCGAGTGAGTTTTCGGATGAAGACATTGTTTTTAAATAAATTTACGTGGACGAGGAACAAATAAAAAAGAGGTGTTTGGACTATTAAGTTATGTCATTTTTTAAGGAAACGCGCACTGACATTTAACATTTAATATCTATTAAGTTATGCTTGTATATTTTTTTTTGTAATAGCAAATTATTATAAAACCAGGCGTAATGTTCCTGTAAAAAATATACACTTCACGCCTTTCAATTCCAAAGCGAGGTAGGCAGAGGCACTTGCTAGTGTAATACATAAATAATTGTGGTGGGGTCGGACAAAAGTTTATTGAAGAAAATAAGACTTGATTAAAATTACCCCATCATGTTACTAAATACACCGGGAAATGGTGATCTTAAATATAATTAATTTTGTAAATAAAATGTGAAAGCATCAGACGGTCTTCCCATTTCCCACTTACAGTGCGTATTATTATTGTTTCCTAACCAATAAATATAAAATAAGTATTAAATACACTTTACGCCTTTTAATAGATAGTCGGTAGATTTTGGTATTTTTCTTGGACACACTTTTCATTTCGCTGAATACTTTTCTGCAGATTTATTTGTTACTAATTGTACTGCGCGGTGACGCGTTTTTTCGTTCTTGTGGTAATTTGGGGATAAAATCGAATGTGCTTTCAGATCTGTCCAGTAGTTTCAGAGCCTATTCAATTCAAACAAACGAAAATCAAACCATTCCTCTTTATAGTATAGAAGAAAACTTAAGTCTTCGGCCGTCTGACTGACTTCCTTTTGTTTTAGTACATATTACATAGATTTTACGGCGGCGTACAAAGGTTTGCGCAGAAGTCATTAATTGTCATAAACTTTCGCTGGCGTATAATGATCATCACTAATGTGAGATTGTCTTGTCTATGCCTGCAGTAATAAAAAAAAACAGCCACGCCGCTCAAATTGTGAAGGGAAACTATAATGCAGTCGGCGACCCCGCTTTCTTTGGCTACTTCTATTCTTACGCAACCCATCGACGACCCCTCGCACTTTTAATACAAAACATCGTCAATATTTTTTTATTCACTTACTCATATCCTCATATAAATCACTTCGACTAAGCTCTGTAAAGAATGTGCCAGTCGATTAGAATAACACCCTTACGTTCTTGGTGTCAGAAACCTTTTTTCCATGACCGTAATATGGAGTACGTTAACCATTTTAAAACTCCCTCCAAAATGAAATGGTTGGAATGGATGGCAATACAGCGTGTATATTGAATCAATATAATCTGTTATCATGGTGCCAATACTGTTTGTTGCGTACCAGTTGGACAGTAGTAATGGAATCGCTGTAGCAATACATTGTGCTGCCTTTGCAGTAAAATAGAAAGGGAAATTGAGTTAACAAAAACAGCGATGTCGCTACAGAATTTGTACAGTAAATCTATTGCAACCCACTGCTATTACAAAAGCATCAAGGTCCACGGATATTTGACAATTTTCATTAATGTTAATTATGTTTTTAAGAAAAATTATGTCCAAATACAATTTTATTGCAATGTGCACTTGTAACAAATAGCACTTTTATCTCGTTAACAGTCATATTTCTCTATTTAATTTGAACTGCGTTTCTCTGTCATTTGTGGATCATTTTTTTTGTTTGTTCGTTTGAATGAAAAAGGATCCGAAACTACTGGACAGATATGAAAAATTCTTTTAGTGTTGGAAAGCTACATTATTCCTGAGTAACATAGGCTATATTATTTTATCCCCAAATTCCCACGGGAACGAAAAATCGCGAGTAACACCGCGCGGTCTAGTAATTGATAGATCTTAATATATTATACAGAAGAATGCGATGAATAAATCAGAAATATTACTCTCGTTGTGTGACAAGGATAGCGCTATATGAGTGGTATAACTGTCACTGTCACACAGCGTTATCAATATTACTAGAAGACCTCATGGTAAAGGACCTGGTCTACTTTTCATTAACCGTATTCGACTCAACGACGCGACGACGCCGTGGCACGTGTTGGCCGTTGTAGGGTTAACCAACCGTCGTGTACCTACTTATAGTCTATGGGGAACCCGCATACAATGTTTTCGCTTCCTCATACGCTCTCAAAAAAAAAAACACAGTTCCATACATGCCTGGTAAGTTATACACGAACAGCGTCTTCCTATCGCACGTCTAAGTTACAAGACAGTTAGGATATTATAACGTAAAGAAAAAAGAACCGACTTCAACCAGTAAAATTTGACATATAGGTATGTGGTTTTTTCGTGGATGCCATTGTCGGAACTGAACAAAGCTTTCAAATAAAAAAAAAAACATCTAAATAGGTTTACCCAGGCGAAAGTTCTGAGGTAACAAACATAAAAAATACAGACCTATTGAGAACCTCTTCCTTTTTTTTGAAGTCGGTTAAAAATAGCTTTAAATATATACGTAGATACTGCAAAGATATAGAATAATAAAAGGCTGTAATCCCCAAGGATTGACACCTATTTATAGGTAAATATTACTTTACGAAATATAGGTACAAAACACAGGACCTTCGGTTAGCCTATGTCGTGAGTACAACAAAAAAATATATTACTATTATTGGGTCGGGTAGCCAAAATAGATAGCACAGTCTTTTTGCCTATATGGTGTGCACGCAACTGTGGTAGAGAATAGGTTTTTTTACTATTAAGTCCACCCGTTGTACTTTTAGTCCATCAAACTATTAAAATTAACTTTAAAAATATCGCTCTTAAGGTAAATACCGCAAAGAAATTGTTTCACTTTGAAATATTTACTGATAGGTGGCTGTTGACATGACACGGATTTCACTTTAATTAGTGTACCGTGTGACATAAGATTTCAACACTGCGTGACAGTGCACGGTATACTTGCGCTGTGTAGTCTAATTTTTAACTGCACTCGAAAGCAAAAATTCCGGGTCACGTACAAAAAAATAAATTAAATATTTGTAAACATTTTATAGTAATTTTAAATATAACTAGTCTTATTTATGTTTATTGTTTACAGCTTTATCAACTGTTTATTTTAGTGTATATATTAGTGGCTTTTTTAATCAGTGAGAGATATTTAGTGTATACAAAATTATGTGAGACCCGGAGTGTTTGCTCTCGAGTGTTGTATACTTATAGATATTTAATGTTTGTTCAGACAGACAGTCTATCGCTGGAAGTGTTATACTGAGGCACGTTGAGTTGATTGACTGACAAATATAACTTCGTTCTTTTCTTTAATGTTTGTTGGGTGTTATGTTTATGTTTGAATTCTAATTTGGCGATTTTATCACAGGGATCGGTTGGAACTGTTGTATACAGTGCAAACGTTTTAGCAACGCGCTAAAATTGTGTCTATTACTTGTTTGTCCCTCTCATTTTATTAGGAACAGTGCTCTTCCGTTACCTTAATTTACTTTTCTTTCTGCCACTTTATCATTGTTACTAAATACTACTTCATCATCATCATCATCATCATCAGCCCATACTTGTCCACTGCTGGACATAGGTATAATACTACTTCAATGAGCTTAAATTTGTAGCGTGTATATTTAATATGCAATGGATAAAGTCCAAAAAAAAACTAAAGAAAATGAATTTAGAGCCGAAACACGTACCTACTCTAGAAAAACTAATCTCTGTTATTTTTACTTTGAAGCCACAATAAATACCCCGCGACAGGAATCTCTTGTGCCTTAAAAAAATGAGACAGTTTAATCCAGTTTCGACCTTGTTTTTTCATCGGCTGGCTCATGGTTGGATCATGGATCAAAGCAAGTTAAGTCAACGAAAAACAAATGCTTCCATCCAGATGGCGCAATCGATCATAACCAAAGGAAATAAGAATTCGGAAATCCCCATTGATTGACTGAACATAAAATCAAAAAAATCTTGAACAAAAAAAAAAGAGTTTTTAGAGACAATAAAACAGCGAAAAAGTCATAAAGTATTGTTGTCTTGTATTGAGTATTACTTCAAATAAAATTTTATATACGACCTGGAATTTTTGCACGCGAGTGTATTTTATTAGGATTGAATATTGATGTTAAACTTTTCCGTGACTTTGGAAGAATATTGTTTTTTAATTCTAACGTACGTAAGTAAATAACAATAGAAAAAGTGTTACGGAGATAGATAACACACTCTCATATCAGTGTTATTATTTTATCCTGAACATAACTTTTTAATGACGCGTACGTTTGCTTGTATACACGTATATTTTGTTACTCTCACGAGAAAACTACTAAACGGATTGTTATGAAACTATTCATTACTATAGCTTATCGCCGGAATAACATAGGTATAGGCTATAATTGATCGAAAGAAATTCGCATGGGAACGGGATCATTAATGGGCAACAACGCCGCGGTACAGCAACACTCAATTTATTATTGTACCAATGAATTTGTAACCGATTCCAAGCAAATAAAACAATTTAACTGACCGATATTGTGTACTTAAGATATTATTTACCTACTTAAGTTTGTCGTGTTGTTAAAATTGTGATAAGATTCCGGTGTTATCGTATAAACGTTCACCTTTCCCTGTCATTTTGTTGTTGATGTCAGTTGGTGCACAAATTCACTAGGTTTCGGACGATCGCTATGGATAACACGGTGAGAAGATTTTCAGTGTAATCTGTGGATACTATTTAATAGTAGAAATCTGTGGTGTGCACACCATATAGGCAAAAAGACACTGCCTACCTTAGTATTGTAGCTTCCCGACCTAATAATAGAGTTATTGCTAGATATTTTTGTTGTTGTACTCACGACAGAGGCTAACGAAGGTCCTGTGTTTTGTGGGTGAGTAGATAGGTTGCCCATATTTCGTAAAGACAAGTTACCTATACATATCTAGGTGTCAATCTGTAAAAGCCAGTGCACGCCATTGGTAGAAATGTAGATTCGAAGTTATAGATAATACATAATAACCTCTCCTTGGGAATGGCAGGATAAAATGAACAAGTGTGGTCCATCGTAGACCACGTCGCTGCATAACATCAGGCAGGATGGTGGTCAAATGGTTGTTCATAGCGATAAAAAAAATATAGCCTGTGTGCGAATTTATATCTTGTTGGTGAGATGATTTCGTGGGATGGTTTCGTGAAAATTATTTTAGTAGTATTTTTCCGTTAAGAAGTAAGAAACCTTAAACACTCCTATTTGTATTATTAGTATGATATGTTGAGACAGATGTCCCCATGGCGGCGGGGTGTCCATGAGGATTCCCCCACGTAAAAAAAAAAAAGATTTTCATAAACCGCTTTATGGCGGCTCATTTACTACATAGTAAAATAGTCAACATTAATGTGTGGCATATTTTATCTCGTTTATACATACACGATTAGAGTGCAACAGACTACTCTTGACGGTAGAACTGCGCCGGAGTGCTATATGCTATTGTCAGTTAACAAAGTATAAATATAACTACAGTCAAAGACTGTCAAGAGTGTTCACACTGTCTCACTTTCGGCGCTTTTTGAAACTGTGAAAGACCTAAAGTTAATAATTCCTTGGTGTTTGACAGTATAGGTATTTAACGATATATATTTCTATTGTCCACATGGAATGTCCATTTCCAAATGTAATGGAACATTACCACCCACTATACCGAATGTCTCTCGATTGGTATTTCAGTTCCAAAATTCACTTTGTAGCCATTGTACTGGTTACGTACCTACCATCGCCTATTGATTGATGGCAGTTGGTAACTCTCGGTTACGGTTTAAACCTGAGCCTTATAAACCAGCGTATTGTTGTTTACGAGGGATCAGTGTATGCATTCGCTCGCATACAATACATATAATCGGGCATGCCATTGATGGATAGTATACGCAACATGTATTCAATTGATACATAAACACTGCGCATGTGGGCGTTCGGTAGGTACACGGTATGTATGTACCTTGGATAGCCTTGACGTTGATTAGGTCATGCGATGACCACCATGTAATGTGCCTAGATACTGTTTAGCGTTGTTCTTGTGAAGTGTCGCGAGATTTGTGCAGAAAATGTGCAGCGGCTCATCGGCGGCTCATACAGGTTCTCTGCATGATTTTTGACCTGAACATAAATGTATCAGTGGGGTGCACTGACTTTTACGACAAGGTAGGCAGTAATCCCCAAGGATTGACACTTATGTATAGGTAACTTGTCTTTAGGAAACATAGGTTACCTACCTATTTATTTATTCACCCACAAAACACAGGACCTCCGTTAGCCTATATCGTGAGTATAACAAAAAAAGGATCTAGCAATAACTCTTTTATTAGGTTGTATAACCAAAATATTAAGGTAGGCAGTGTCTTTTTGCCTATATGGTGTGCACGCCACTGGTATCAAATGTAGTTTTTCGTGTCAAAATATGTATACCAGATGTATTTTGTCCATACGTGACGGTAATGACGACCCATAGGATTTTCTAATGGATTTTGTAGCAAAAAAAAACAAGCCTGCCAAGAATGCTTGAGTCGCTAACTGGTTCGAGTTTGTTTTTAGTTTCTAGAATGTAAGAAATTTCTAATGTCGTTGTTTGGGTGCCGAATGTACTGTTTGAAAACATAACGGTATCAAACAATTATTTTATTGCTCCTGCTTGTTATCTGCGGGGAAAAATGGAGAAACAATCATGTTCTACGCAACAAATGGGTCACGTCCGTTGAAATCCTCTAGGATTTTAATGAAAACAGACACTGTCTAGGTCGTAATGTTTTATGTCAACCAACGCAATAAATAACGTTAGTTTGGTATTTACGTAATCTCCTATCTTTATTAACGCCGTAAACTGAATACTAGGCGATACAGTGTTATTTCATAATTTCGAATAACATCGTACAACGTCATACATAATTTGTCAATTCTAGAGATATTTAATTTTGCGTTAATTAAGCGGGTCAGTCAGAGGCACTTGCTTAACAATTGCTCACGATTCACTAAGCGTAGTTAACCGAACGTGATGTGGGAGAGCGGACAGTTGTAGGCTTTACACACTTTATGGTATGTGTATATCATTCCGTCTTTCATCGTGAGTGTACGTAGGCTACGCTCTGCAAAAGTGACTAATTAGTACACGCTTAGTACAACCGAGACTCGAACCCACAATCGAACGTAAAAAAAGTAGGGGTGAAATATTATGAAAATTCTAAAAATCTTATAACGGGACCACCTTTGAAATATATTCTTTCCAACAAAATTAGAATAATCAAATCCGCGAAAACTTAAAAAAACATAAACAGTCAAATTGAGTATTTTTTTTTAAAAAAACAACATAATTATACTAACTACGACTGTTGCCAACAAACACAACTATATAATACATTAATGTAAAGTACCTAATGTGTCTAGTGCCAAAAAGCGTAGGTATTTCCATCGGGAATAATGTAGCCATTTGTATTGTTTGTCCAACTAAAAGCCCTTTTAGTTTGATCCGGCTGAGACAGACAAGTTACGCTAATACAAATGTAAAATTAACATGACCTTTATATTTTAGTCGGCTCTAGTATAGCTGAGGTCATGTTATAACGGTGTAAAAGAATGACGATGTTGACGGGACGATCATGCTATCGGATTTCACACACCCCAACTTCATATCTGTTGTTTTTGGATTTACTGGAGCGCAAAGTGTTGGTAATACTGTACGAGTGTTATGTATGTAAAGAGCATAAACGCCCTACGTTTTCTATCCGTGTTTAGTTACAGATTTTAATTCTGACATTCTAGATCCTGTATATCGATGACGTCGTAAAGAACAATTTTTAAACTTTACGTACCTACTTTTTTTTACTTATTTAGTAGCTGTGCCCCTTTTTTCCGTTTCCGTGGGAAAATTGATATAAAGTAGCTATGTTCTAATCCAGGTATCCCGCAGTAATCCCACAAAGTTTCGTCAGGTTCCGTTAGGCAGTTTTTTTTAAAGTAACACACAATGCGAAACATTCTGCATTTAAAATTAAATACTTATGAACACCTTATTATTCTTATTCTATTTAGTACTTACGTAAGTACCTAATGTTCGTACACACATCAAGTGTCTAGGGATCAAGAACATTTTTAGTTCTTAAAAAAATCTATTTTATTTAAATCAAATCTAATCTGGATTGGTCTCCTACCTAATTCCCCATGCCTGTATCAATGACTTATCACCTTATTTTGAATAAATTATGAATGAATTCAGTTTTTGTAAAATATATTCTTGATTGCAATCTTCTAAAATGTACTTCATCCCTAGACACTTTTGATGTGTGTAGTTTGTACGCCTATCATTCATAAAGTCAATTATTTTATATAATAATTTAAAATTAGTATGTAAGTTATAGATATAACATTAAGTGCCCTTTGGCTCCGAGTTGTCAGTCATTTTGTGAATGTAAAATAATTAAAACAATATTGCAATGGTTCACAATTTCAACAGTATAACTACAAGGTGATCCGGGGCATACCCTTCATATCTTTACTTGTTATGTAATGCCAATTCATAAGGCGTCAATTTCCCGAAACGAAGAACGATTTCGATATCTCCATACAAACTTTTCACATTAACAACCTAAAACGCGCGTGAAGAAAGACACGACATAGCAAAAATACGTGCCGTGATTGGCCTCTATGTCACACAGCGTGGCACTTGTCTTGTTTCAACCAATCGCAGTGCATGGTGGTATGTCTTGTCATTTCTTTCTTGGAGCGCTGTGCTGTGCTAAAAGGGGATGTGTGATTTGTATGAACAGATCGATTTTTTTTTTCGTTTCGCGAAATTGACGCCTAGTGAATTGACATTACATAACAAGTAAAAATAGAAAGCTTTATCCACCGGATTACCTAGTAGCTATAATGTAAATTATATAATATACCACATCGCTGCTTAACATCAGGCAGGATGGTGATCAAACGCTTGTTTACAGTGATAAAAAAAATAAATGTTGAATTTGTGGTCTATTGCTAGTTTTTTTTATTTATCATCCATCCAACATCGACCCTCTGCAGTTAGTGTGCATAATTAATAAGGCTATTGCCGTATCAACCTGTATTTGATATAGCTGATCTGGCAAACGTTTTTTTTTTACCAAAATACCTTATCGCCTATATGTTATTCTAGTTTATAAGCTACAATAGTGCCAAGTTTCATAAAAATCCGTCCAGTACTTCTGCGTGAAAGAGTAACAAACGTCCATCCACACATACAAACTTTCACATTTTAGTAGGATGACGTTGAATGTGAATGATTAATTATGAATGATTTATATGTATATGCGGCTGCGTTGTTTTAGAGAAGCTGGAATTGTTTCTACTTACGTCTAATTCCCATTAAACACTTTCATGGGGATACTGATACCAACAACTCGTGGACAATTCTTACTATTTCTATTTAGGTCTTACTCTTAAAAATACTTTATGTAAACTTTAAGTATTAAATAAACTTTATTATGTACTAAATAGGTGATGGAAAAACTGCTTTTTATAAAAACAATATAATTTATTTTGTGCTCTCACGCATGACAGTTTTTTTGGAACAATTTCTTATTTACATAGTTTTTTTCGTCTAACTTAGGCTGACTGCATACCTTATAATCTGTGCAAGTTAGGCCGTTTAGACATTACTCTAATAATAGGGTCGCAGAATAGCTACTGTTTGTGTTTTATCGATCGCGTAGAAATGTCCAATTTTGTCATCTGTGAAGTATCCACTCTGATTTTAAAACGCAATGGAACTAGTTGTACTTGTAGTGGGTATCAGTATTTCCATCGATGGAAAATCTCAAATGGTTATAATAACAACAAAATGTCGTATCCAACCGGTTTATCCAAATGCGACGCAGATGTATGTACCTACTTACTTTGATTTCGTAAATAAATCAACTCTATTGAGTTTCAAGTAGATAAGCCGCCTACACGCCATTAGAGAAGAAATTAAGAAATGGTATTTCATATTGTGGGAGGTAGATACAATAATTCCTAATAAAAAAAAAATCTTATGATTGTGTGATTGATATCAACCTTTTTTTTATATACTTAAACATGTTTTCGTGTAGAATTTTCCGTCATTATCATTTTAGTTCTTGAACAATTTACGCGGCGGATTCGATGTAAGCTAGTAGTAGTACAATTTACGTTTCCCACAATAACGTGATAATAAATTACATAAACAACTGTAATGTTATACAGCAATTTGTAATTGTAATGGCAGCAACCGCTTGCGCCGCTGTTGGAGTGCACTGCACATTGAGAGAGGAAAATATTGGAAACTGTGTATCGGCGGAGTGTGAAAGTTTCGAGTTCGCGCGCTTTTCCATTCATTCAAGTTTTTCTAGATCTGTCAGCCCATGGGAATATCGCTGCCAGCCGCACATGTTTATGTTTTTTTTTTTATAAATCGCACAATGTCAATAACACTATTGACTTTTTGCTATGATTGTGAGCAATTAACCGTGTTTTGTAAACAATGCATCTCCTTGTGAAAACAATGTCTGATGTGATCCGACTGCTAGATGGCTAGCTTTATTTAAATTTCGAGCGCACGCATACATATACGTTTATTTAGTTCATCGTACCGCAACGTTAATGCTTTCTATTTGGTGAGAAAAACACAAACTGGCCAATGAAGCGAGGGGGAAGACTTCTCTATTTTAAGCGTTAAATTTTCAGTTTCAGTCCGTGTACCGCGAATGGCGGCCGGTCGCTATCGAACAGCGTTCCACTTTTAAATATTTGATTTTTTTTCGCCTTCCGTTAAAAAAATATTGAAGTTAAAATGACCGTGGAGACGAAGCCAGCTACCTTTACGGGAATCAATATAAAAGTGAGTAATTTATGTCATGTGACTCCAAGGGCAATGTCGTCGCGCGTTTGAAATAGATTTGTGCAACTGAATTTAACGCAGTCTGCGCCAATAAGACTATGTATACTTCACCAGTACGGGCATATTGTGCGACACTAAGCTTTCTTTATAAGTACTTATATGTGAACACTTACTTGACACTAAATTTAAATGCATGACCAATGCTCGTTAACATAAATAACGATGGAATGAAGTTGAAAATCCTTACGATTAATTATACCTACGAAATTAAATTAAACCGCGGTCGTATTTAATAAGCCATTATTATTTTAATTTAACTATCTAAAGGTTGAAAACTGACATTATCGTTATTGATTTATTATATAGATTTATAGATATATACGAGTATTTTAATATGACAGTACCTCGTCAAATACTCTCTAAGAATACGTATCGTAATGGTTGAATTGCACAAGTATTGTTCATTAATTAGATAGCCATGTTTAGATACGATGATGGTAATTTTACTACGTAGTTTGTTTAACAAGAAGAAAAGTACGGTCGGTCAAGAAAAAAAACACAAATCAAAAGTGTCTAGGGATCAAGTACATTTTAGAAGATTGCAATCAAGAATATATTTTACAAGAACTGAATTCATTCATAATTTATTCAAAATGCGGTGATAAGTCATTGATACAGGCATGGGGAATTAGGTAGGAGACCAATCCAGAAGATTAGATTTGATTAAATAAATTAGATTTTTTTAGAGCAAAAATTTTTCAAGTTTCTTTCTTGTGTGTAAGTAGTATGATAACTAATATGAATGTCATTAAGTACTATTTTGAAGTAAAAAAAGGACTTCAAAAAAAGGAGTCCTTCTCAATTCAATAGTAGTACTGGTCGAAGTCAGTTCTTTTCATTATAAAAAATCTACCTTACTGACGTCTTATTTACACAGGAAGTGACGTAAAAATAGACTATGTTTTCCGTCGACTGAACACGGATTTTATAAATCTCACTCGAAGTGATCTTGACAGACTTAATTTTTTCATAACTGATAGGCCTTGACAGTTTTTTACGTTTCCTCATCAGCGCATTTCTTTTCAATAAATACAAAAAAACTTACATATTATTGCTGTTATATATGTCAATATACATAGTAATTGTGTGAAAAAAACACAAAAATGGTATATACTCTTCAGAAGATAGAGCATAGTCTCGTGTAGGACAGCTCATCTTCTTTACAGTTTCGAACAGTGGCAATCTCCGCATTGTTCATTGGTTGTTGGATATCAGTGGCCAATCCGTCGCTTGATACTAATTTAGAAGAATATTCGTAAAAAAATATTTTTTTGCGTTCCAGAATCGAGCGGGATCAATCCTTACTTCCTCTTGCCTCTTTTTCAAATACCTTTTTGTGTGCCCCTAACGTTTTAGACACTGTCTCAAGTGGCAGATAACTGTAGCATATTTTCGATGCGTTTCTCACACATTATACTCTATTCTCACATATTCGTTTACAATCCTTACTGAGTTATACTAAATAAGATCAACGGACCTGACATATTATTCGTTGTCACTGCCACTGCAATTATGAGTAAATATCATGGATCATCCAATACAAAGTCATGTTCTCTATCCCTAATACGTTGAGCAAACGTTTCGAAGTGAGATAATTCTACAAGTCCATCGATTGTGCCTACTACAACATTGTCGACACGATGTCTCCTAATACTTCAACTACCCGACTACGGAATACCTGACATATGTAGGTACTAGGTGTACCAAAAATCCGATATTCCAATGTGTAAGCTATGTTATTGTAAAATTTCGTTGAAATCCTTTCAGTATTTTTTGCGCGAAAGAGTAACAACAGTCTGGAAGATTATTTCTCTGTTGTTTCGCGTGTAGGTATAGTTTAGGTATACACACATCAAAAGTGTCTAGGGATCAAGTACATTTTAGAAGATTGCAATCAAGAATATATTTTACAAAAACTGAATTCATTCATAATTTATTCAAAATGTGGTGATAAGTCATTGATACAGGCATGGGGTATTAGGTAGGAGACCAATCCAGAAGATTAGATTTGATTTAAATAAATTAGCTAAAAATGTTCTTGATCCCTAGACACTTTTCATGTGTGTATATTGGAGGTGGAATTCAGCGGCAAAATATTTACAGATTGTGACAATATCTTTCTTGTCGTTACAGAGCTCGCAGAATCGGCTGCTCATCAAGAATGGGCGTGTCGTCAACGATGACTCCATGGAGGACGCGGACCTCTACATCGAGGACGGAATTATCAAGTGAGCATATTCCCACAGCTGACGCTTTCTTACCAACGATATGCTGTAAGGCATTTTATTATTTGAACGCTACTTTTACGCGAATTTTATCATCACGATATGCTTTTGGCGAATTCATATTTTATGTACTCTGTACCAAATTCTAGAGTGATTTAAACGATTAGCTACTGATTTGATTTTAATTGAAAATCCAGTCTAGTGTTAGCCAGTGACGTTAGTCTACGATGGAACAGGCTTGCCTATTAAGTACCTGTTCACCCGTGACATTAAGACGCTCAGACTACAACGTTCTATAGAGATGCGACAGAACAGAGATCTTCGTGTTTCATAATCATTTCCTTACTCATCTTTAAACACAATAGCAACATTTTCATCCAACGTAGGTGTTTAAAATACCACTATCTTGAGAGAAAAATATTCCCCTCACACGTGTTATACCGGAATTGCGGCTTAAAACAATAGTATCTGGAGCCCCCCTCGTCACGGCGTGTGCCGAAGGTTGTGGCCAGCGAACCACCTCGCTCGTATAGTCACGTACGATACCAGGCAATGCTATGCCGATCTACGCTGGTCTCTTTATCGCTAACGAACACTAGACGCTTTAGTGTCAATTTCAATTGTACACTTTCAGATTTTAGAGCGCGCGACTGTACGTATGTACAGTTAGAGCTGTTCTAGTTTGCGTTACAAACACGCTCTCGTGCGCATTGTTTAGGGTAAACTGGTGGAAATTACGTTGTTGTAGGGCGTATTGGTGTAATGTGTTACATAGTAAGGTGACTCGGTCTAGGTTTGTTTATGCTTTGCTGTCATGCCTATGGAATGGTTGACGCATACATTTGTAGATAGTCTCCCGTAATTATTGGTGTCCACTTGAGAAGGATGACGCAGTGTCGATCACTTTTACGTGGTAGGTTTTGATTGCAAATGGCTAGCCGATCCTCCATTAATCTCTTTCGTTTCCCCGAACATCATAATGACTAGGTGACGGCCCAGCAATTTCAAAATAAGCCACGAACTTGTGCTAGTGTCTACCATTGAATGTCAAGTGTCATCATAATTCAGAAATTTTAAAATATAAACCTTTTTCGATAATTTAAATGCCTTGCAAGGATTAATCCTAATTCTCCAAAGTATCAATAGACTCCCATAGTAATTACTTCACAGATGCATGATGCAATTTGTTGTGTGAATTTTTTTTTCCACGACATCGGTTTAAAAAACGAAAGTGCATCGCGCGCTCGGCGCGCACTGAAATTTCAATGTCGCTGAATTTTAATTAATCAACACCGGAAAATACTGGCACGTCACGCGATAGCATTGACAAGAAAAAAAAAATATAAAATCATAAATACCTTCCCCCTATAAGTGAACATGGTTGACTAGCGTAGTTTTACCTGATTTAATCCATCCTCTTTATTAGATTCACGTGATAATTCCATCATAAATTATTACACTTTAAAAAAGCTAATAATAATTTAATAATACTAATTATTTTTTACAAATTGAGATCTGTAGTCTCTGCCTACCCCTCTGCGAGACAGGCGTCAAGTGTATGTATGTATGTATTTTTATTTATTTCAATATAAGTGCTAAACATTTACAAGTGTTCCTTTTTTCTGAGCAATAAGTTGCTCGTATTTGGAAGCACCGCTCTTCTGGCATTATGATACTAGTACCTGGACGACCGAGCTTCGCTCGAAGTAAAAAAATCGATTATTTTCCTTCGATTTTTTCATAACCCCATCTCTAGTTACTTCAAAACCAAATCGTCCCCCGCACCATCCTACGTATAGCATAGTATTACTACTCGGCAATAGATGTCAGTAAGAGTCGTATTAACAATTTGAGCAATTTTTCATGCCCGAAAACACGGTTGGAAAGATGTTTTCTAAAAATTAAACCTAGCTAGATCGATTTATCGCCCCCAAATCCCTCTACATACCAAATTTCATGAAAATCGGTGCAGCCGTTTCCGAGATTCCAATTATATATATATTATATATTGCTCGTTTAAAGATAAAGATTCATGTAACAATAATATACCTCTATAATTTTAACTGTAACAAAATTATGGACGCTAAAACAATGGCATGTGTCTTTTTTCAAAGAATTTCCAAAATCGGTACAGTTATCCTTTACGATGTTGATCTAATTAGTAATAATGTAAATGAGTGCAATTTATTACCTCACAGCATGTTGTCTCGGTTAACCAAGCGTCAAATAAATAATTAATATAGATAGAGGAGTAGGTTTTTTCCATGTTTGGTTATTTATTATACATTTATGGTTTATTTTTCCTTCTCCCTATCTGTATTTCCGGTAGGACTTCAGTCACAAGTAGCCCAGAGACGATACCAGCTTCTTTTACGATTGTGATTATAATAATAATCATAATGTTAAATATAATCGTAAAGATTCTGAAGATATCACCTTAAGCTTACTTCAGGAATGTGAATAAAATGTATTTAATTATCTATATTTCTCTTTGAAAAAGATATTAAATTATATATGTAAGGTATATACAATATTATATATATAATTATGCCTGTCTTTAGATTATCTAGTCACCTATTAGTAGGTACAGTCGGCTAAAAAAGTGGTCTATTATTTTTTATGACACTTCCGGTGTAACTAAAATATCATTATGGTTAAATGCCATAATGTGAGAAAAAAATTACCTTCTTGTCTAATGACATTCATACAAAATTCAACCTTAGGGTGTTGGACCATTTTCACGGCCGTCCTGTGGTATATTTTGGCACACTTCTCGCGCCTCTTCCTCTGAAAATTGTTTGATTGTGATCGGCATTGTTTCCTTCCCCACTGATGTGTTGTAAATATCGTATAATGTACAGATTTGTTTACAAACGCGATATAAACAAGTCTAGTGCTTTTGTTCCGCAGCGCACAGTATAGACTAAACGATTCACTAACGAACAACAGAAATCATGTACTTCAAGAAACCTTCAAGAAATATCATTTTTTTGCAATACTTTGTCTGTTTAAATTGTTATCTGTATTTCTATTAAAAGCAACTTTTTCCATACTCGATTAGCTTTTTCCTTACGCGAAGTGAACCACTCCAAAGTCCAAACACAATGCTTCCCATTTCTGTAACATGAAAAAAACAAACGCACCACTTAGCGTATTTGCATGTTGATCGCATGTCAATATGCCAATAATTATTTTAATGACTCTTCTTTAATTTACATAATCATACCACCGTCGGGTGTATACTTATGTTTCTTATAACGTCCCTCATTAGGCTCCGTTCTGTCTTATTTGCTTAAGCCATGTTGCATAGGCACGGAAACTTTTTTATTATATTACTAGTGGACGCCCCGCGATTTCATTCGCGTAGTTTAGTAGTACCTGCATCCCAAATTTCAAGCGTCTAACTTGAGCGGTTTAGATTCTACATACAAAAGAATTTTCCCGTTTATTCCTGTTCCCGTGGGAATTTCAGGAATTCCTTTCTTAGTGCACCCCTATGGCGCCTAAGCTACGTCCGCACCAAATATCAAGCGCCTACGTTTAGCCGTTTGGGCTGTGCGTTGATATGTCAGTCAGTCAGTCATTCAGTCAGCGTTTCCTTTTATATATTTAGATTACCATGCAGCAAGCCTGAGCTACTGGAAAGTGCGCTGTTAAGGTAGATACCACAAAGGTCTCGTGATGATCTGAAATGTGCTTAGAATGCATTGGCTGCCTTTCTTCCTGACGTGTCGACTGCGAGATCTGGAGATTTAAGTTTATTCAGTCTATGAGCTAGTAACTTGTAACTGAAGACCCATATTGACATCCTTCACTTCTTATCGATATCGTCTTTGTGATTCTAAGGTTCTGTTCATCCCTCTTAGGGATTAAGGACGTGAGATCATGTTTTAATGAAACGCGCACAGACATTATAACTCAATATTGTTCACCGGGTGTATAGGCGCGACGGTGTATAACGTCGAGTAAAATAACAAAGGTAAGCTCGAGCTTGTCTTTGGATATATTCGCGCCTATACACCCGGTGAACAATATTGAGTTATAAGGACGTGAGTGCATGCAGGTATGTATGTAGGTATATTTATTTAAAAAAAAATGTATTTACGTAAAAGTATTTTTCGTTGTGATGAAACCCGCACACCGTGTTTGAACCTTATAACGGCGATGGGCTCATCGCCTGTCACGTTGGGACAAGTGCTTTAGCTACTTAACATGTGATGAAGGCAATGTGTGTGTGTTGTTTATTATTTATTTTAAAATCTTTATTGCACAATAATACAAATGGCGGACTGAATGCTAATGCATTTTCTACCAGTCAACCCAAGTTGTGGTAAAAAGTTATGTGTGCAGTAGAGAAAGTTTCAACAATTATACTAGCTTAGATCTATTATTTGTTGTCAAATATTTATTGGCTTGCCTTGCCTCAGGCAAGGTGGACTGATGATATACGCAAGATGGATGATGGCTGGATGCGAGAAGCCGAAAACAGAGCACAGTGGCGTGCAATTGCAGAGGCCTATGTCCAGCAGTGGACAAGTATGGGCTGATGATGATGATGATGAAATATTTATTTATATTGTCTTAAATCTATGAGGCATTTTCTTTGCGGCCTTATTATTTGTCTTGGTAGCTTTCCGTTCTGCGGGTTTTACTTCTATATGTGCTGCATTTGTAGTTTGTAGCAATCATCATCGTTGAAGACGTAAAGTTTCTGCTCCAGAGACTCGAGTCTCCAATCAGTGCATGTAGGCTGTGGCCCTGTAATCTATCTCTCGTACTGGGCGTGATAATGTCATTGTCTCGCATCTGACAAATTTGACAGATCTCTACTATCATAGGTACTATATTAATCTGTGCCAACAACGAAGGTGTAGTTAAGGAAAAAGAAAACTTGACTGATTTATTTATTACTAGTGGACGCCCCGCGATTTCATTCGCGTAGTTTAGTAGTACAGTCGGCCAAGAATCTGCTCTACCAGCCTAAGGTTGAAACTCATATGAATGTCATTAGACATTAAGGTTCATTGTTCACTTGTCACAATATATCAACTCTACCTTATTGATGTTTTAGTGACACAGGAAGCGTCATCAAAACTGATAGACCATTTTCTTGGCCGACCGTACCTGCATCCCAAATGTCAAGCGTCTAACTTGAGCTGTTTAGATTTTTCATACAAAAGTATTTACCCGTTAATTCCCGTTTCCGTGGGAATTTCTGGAATTTCTTACTTAGTGCACCCCTACGGTACCTAAGCTACGTCCGTTCCAAATTGTAAGTGGCTAAGTTGAGCCGTTTGGGCTGTGCGTTGATAAGTCAGTCAGTCAGTTTCTCCTTTAATATATTTACATAGATTACCAGCGTTTCTATGCTATTATAATATATTCTGTATTTATTATAGATATAAACCTTCCGCAAGAACAACTCTATGTACTAAAGAAAACCGCTTCAAAATCCGTTCCGTAGTTTTAAAGACTTAACCATATGGACAGACAGCGGGAGGCGACTTTGTTTTTTTTATACTATGTAATGATGATGCATTTCATTCGCCGGAAATGATGACGTGATGAATTAAACAAATGTACACGAAAATAAACTGGACCAAATAACAAGTTCATTTATGTCGTGGCTAATTAGGAAAGGCGCCCCGAAATAGACAAAGTGGTGTAGTTCATTAGCTCTTCTCATATAGTTTTCAATCATTCAGTAAGTCACCACATAAGGTCCGAACTACAAAATTACAACAGGGGTACATGTTATCTAGGGGTATCTTACCAATAAACCGAAGTTAATACAGCTCTACAGAAACCGGTTACTCCGTTACTTAAACTGAGCTTAGTATAATGTCGGAATAGATAAACCGCGTTTATTGGTAAACCCGCTTATGAATACGAGTATTTTAAAAATGAATAAACTGTCCAGCTTTTATAATAAGCTTGCATAAGCTTGACAGTGTTTTGGTGACTATTGAAGTATTTTTTTTATATTTTGTGGTATGTTGTTGTAACTTACCCTTTTAACTAAACCAAACATAAAAAAACATATGTAGACATTTTGCTCACACGTTCTCCATATATCTGTATTCTCTGCCAGATTTACGTCATATTTCTACATAGTTCACAATATGCCAGCATCTTTGATTAACGGTTGCATTTTGAAGAAAAAACTTAACTTGGCAAGGGAATAAATTGGTAGAATGTCTCTATTTAGACGTCAGCGCAATTTCTAAAGTCGTTGAAGTGTCAACGGCTTAATGGCCGGAAGATCACAGTAATGTGTGTAATTCATAAACTATTTTGTGAAAAAATGCCTCAATGTGGATGCGGCGCTATAATTCTGCAGACCTTTAGCTTGCCTCTGGCTCCAGAAGCCCCTCAACCATTGCGTACAACGGGATAATTAAAAAAAAATAGTGTCTGTCACATGCATTATGGTTCCGCAGTTTCATTTTGAAATGGGAAATAGGTGCCTAGCTTTCCAAGATATAGCGAAAAAATAAAGTATAGATGCAAAAAGACCTAGCGTTGACATTTTTTTTTATTTTTGATATTTTGTACCTTTGATATTTTCTACACACATCAAAAGTGTCTAGGGATCAAGAACATTTTTAGCTCTAAAAAAATCTAATTTATTTAAATCAAATCTAATCTTCTGGATTGGTCTTCTACCTAATTCCCCATGCCTGTATCAATGACTTATCACCACATTTTAAATAAATTATGAATGAATTTAGTTTTTGTAAAATATATTATTGATTGCAATCTTCTAAAATGTACTTGATCCCTAGACACTTTTTATGTATGTAGATAAAAAATTCTATGTCGGTATTTTGCGAAATGAGAAGGTTTCTATCAAAAATCAATCTGTCAAAGATAATTGAAAACGAAAGAGATGAGAAATACTCAACTCTATGTCGTTCGTCTACGGACTCGCTCTTTTATTGTTATTATTTTAAAGAAATCTCCTAGTAGGATACGGATCTTTATTGATTTAAATCATGCTTGTTGTTATTCTCTATTAATTACGAATAATTACATCAAACTCACATATAATTAAATCAGTGCACGAAGGGTACATGTCGTTAATGCATCATTTACCAATTGAACCCTAAAACACGCACAATAGCATGAACACTTCACTCTGTCACAGGTCATACACCTGCGCTCCATATAACGGTCTGGTCATGTTTACTGCCATAGGTTGATTCACGTCTCTAAACTGAGTCCTCTTCAGTCGGGTCCAGTGAAAAAATAACATCTGTGTCATTACGTTCCTTTTGGACAGGTTAACGTAAATGTTTTTTTTTGTCATTTGAATAGCCCCTTCGAGCACACGAAGGAGGCTTGAGACTAGGTGTCTTTGTAAAATGGTAGGTTTATTTCCGATGCTTTTGTAGTACGTACGTACGTCGTACACACGTGCGTCGTAGAAGGAAATTAAGGCCTTTGTAAGTTCATTTTAGTACGGAATTGCATATGCATGTAGTCTGCAAACATCATGTGCATGTTACGAAGTAGAAACCTGAAAATACAAATAATAAATTTTGGTTGTAGTGGTAGTTGCATGTTTTATATTTATTTACAACTGTATGACTCGGCAAACGTGGTTTTCCCAATATTTATGTACTTAACAGCGTTTCCCTGATATTATATTATAAACTTTCTACAATAATCATTATATTATCTATTAAAGAAAACCGTATCACCGTTGCGTAGTTTTAAAGATCTGAGCATACATTAGGACAGACAGAGAGAAGGGATTTTTTTATAATATGTATTAACTGGTTGCACTTCGAAGATTTAAAGTTGATTGATATACGCGGAGAACTGTCATTACTGTCAAATTTTGTTTGGAAAGTATGACAGTGATGACAGTTCTCTGCCCGAAAATCTGTCAGAAAAACGTCAAAGAAAATTCCCCATTGATTCGGATAGATGGATGGATGAGTATCCCTTACATACGTCATAAACTCTGTATTAGAGTGAAGGCACAAGTTTTTAACATGTATGTCATTCATGCAACGATAACTACCACGTTCCGTGTAAAATGTACGGTAGGATGACCCTTTCTCATACATTATTACTTCGTTTTGCCCAGGGACATATCTGCAAAGTATAACGCTATAGGTGGATTGGTAAAACTTTTGACACGGTTTCTTTTTACGTTATTTTCGCATGTAAAATTCATAATACTTCAGTTGTCGATATCAACCGTCGGCGCCGCCTTTCACGGGAATAAACTATTACTTACTGACTTAAGGGCCTTTTTCTGTTGTTGACGTCATCATCGCTGCATACAAAATTGCTGTCCTATATGTATCACACACACACACACACACACACACACACATAAGCAGGTTTATAAAATGTCTGTTTTGTTATTCTAAGTAATTTTCGGCACATTCGTGAGCCGCGCGTTTGACTTTTTTTTTTGGTCTAATCGGGAATTTTCGTGTATTCGGATGAATTTTGAACGAATTTAAAAATAAATTATCGTATATGTGTACGCAGCAGCCTGTGCTGGGCCCGCAAAATAGGCAAATTCAAGGAAATGCCCTTAATAATGTTTGAATTCGTATTTGAATACTTTTTCCTACTAACAGTATCCCTCCTTAACACAAAATTTCCCTCGCGATATACTTAGGGATTATTACGAAAGGTTTGATAAATTAGTGTGTCTGCTTGTTGCGTATTTAAGTAGAAACTGCTGAAAGGATTTTGAGGAAAAAATATCGGAAGATTATTTACTGCATTAGTTCATATCGCACAGTCAGAACAAAAGTGACACAAAACAAAATGTGTCATTTTATGGAATTGAACCCTAACATAAGATACAATACAAGAGCAAAAAAAAAAGATACAATACTCAAATTTCTAAATCGGCATATTTCGTATTGAGTCCTTTTTGTCCTAATTATGTGATATGTGCATTTATGTTTTTATCGTGATATTCCCTTGGGAACGGATTAAAACAGCACAACCAGCAATATGTACATTCAGCCAGAATCTGGTCTACCAACATAAAATTGAAGATCAGTGGTTTTGGTGTGAAATCGAGACAGACAGAGTTACTTACTCATTTATAATATTTTTAAGAATTGAAAGTCTTGGTTCATTCACGAGCTTCTTACATTGTTGTTTTCTTGCAAAGCCACTCTATGCTTCCATAGGCCACTAAAATTGTACCGAACTACGTCATGCATCTGCGTATAAACTAATCTTTAGTATGCGCTCACGTGCAGACAATTTCCTTGTGGAATTTGAACTATAATTATCTCATTATGGCGCTGTTGATGGTTTCCCCTAAAATTAGACGTTTTCAATTCAGACGTCGTTGTTGTCGTACTATGTGTGTGTCGTACGTAAATGCATTCCTATAAAGGTTTCTGTTCTATTTTGAAGTTTAATACCTTATTTTACATAAATTATCTCCCTATAATTTTAAAGAAAAATACTACAACTGTAGCATGTTCTCTAATTCGATGAACGGTTTGACACTTCGTATCATTCAGGAGGGTAAATAGATTTTTCCAGAAATACAATAATTTAATACTTCTAATTCGTTCATATCATCATCTATATATGTAAAAAAGTAGGCTGAAATAGGGTGAAGAGGTAGCTTAAGACCAGGAGACGGACATAGGGTACTTATTATACCGATCCTGTGGGTCGCGTCTTTATATAAAGGGTTACCGTTTGTATCCAATATTGAAACTACGCGAATGAAATCGCGGGTCGTACAAGTTATACTGCATGTAAAAGGAACCCTGAGCAATGGTCTTACAAATGTTGTTGGGCCCGTCAATATGAACAACTTCATTCTTCTTCATTTCCCCGCATTGTCGTCATAGTAAAAGTTGTTCATATTGACGAGCCCAACAACGTTTCTAAGACCATTACCCGGGGTCCTTTTACACTCTGTATTACAAATTACATCTCTGTCGTTGAAAATCTGGCAACATTATTTCGCAAAGTGACAGATCGATCTGTCAAATCTCATAGAATTAATAAACTGACTATACTAGTCGCCACAACGATTTTTTAAAGTTGCTCTCGATTTATCTAACCTTACTTCCTGCCCCTCCTAGAAAAGCGCGTCAAGAAAGACACGACATAGAGCAAATACGCGCTGTGATTGGCTATTATGTCACACATCGTGCGACTCAGCCTCCGACTAGCAGCCAATCAGAGCGCGTATTTGTTCTATGTCATATCTTTCATGACGCGCGTGTTAGGCCTGCTGAGTTGATATATCTTCTTTCCAACAAAAAAAACATCGAAATCTGTTTATAAACGACGAAGTTATCTGCGAACAAACTTAACACCACATCTCCATTTTTCGAAGTCGCTATAAAAATAATGTATGTTATTATCAAAGCATTTGTATTTGTACAAGTCGGTGTAGAAATAATAGTTGAGCTTCGTAATTAAACACGTTTAGTCGTAACTTATGATTTATAAAGAAATAAAAATGAATGATTTTATGAAGGAAATTTAATTTAATTTATGTACTGTTCGCGTAATTTCTGCACGACTGAACCAAATTGAATTTACCATGGTCCTAAACAGTCGGCGGAACGCTTGTTCAATATAAATTGCAGTAAGGTTAGTTTACAATTACATTAATTCAGACAATTCAAATTAATTCATCATCGCCATCATGTCAGCTCACCGACGACCACTGCTACACATAGGCCTCCTCCTCAAATCAATTATCTACATACAATTTTATGTTATACTAGTGGATGCCCCGCGATTTCATTCGCCTAGTTTCAGTATTTCATACAAACTATAACACCCTCTATACTGCACTAAGTCCCACAGGAACGGAATAAAAAGCTCCTATGTCCCCACCAATTTCCTGCCTAATCGGTTGAATCGTTCTCGAATTATAAGTGTTGTAACAAACCCGTTTGTTACAACACTTTGTTTTATATATATAGATAGATAATGAAACACTTTATATTACAACGAAGTAAAGTTTGTGTTGATGTAAAGTGGTAATCTAAGGATTTTTTTAAATTTCCAACAGAACGCCACTTTGTATCGAAGTGTCAGTCTATGTAATACAGTTGCTTAAGCATTTTATGCATGATTAATGATTGCCCGTTCCATTTATTCCCAGTAGTTCCTTTATCAGTTCCTTTTTGGAACAACAGTGTAAATTTTCCTTCAGAAGGGAACTTCTAAGAACAAACGTCCCGTTGAAAACGGCCATGACTGTTTTCTTTAGCAACGGAGCAAATGTACGTAGGTGTAAACTAAAATGACGTAGTTTTAATTCTAATGGTATTATTAATTTCATCATCAGCCGTATGACGTCGACTGCTGGACGAAGGTCTCCCTCAATGATTTCCATGATCATTTTGGGGGAAATGCCAATAATCGCCACGCTTAGCAGGCGGATTGGCGATCGCAGTGGTGTTGTGGTTTAACTCAAAGAGAGCTCTGCTGTCCGTCCCCTGGAGAGGTCCCTCGGTCACCTCTTTCGACGGGAAAACCTGGGCTGGGGTGGTGACACATCTTAATATATAAAAATCAATTAACTCTTCACCAAGGCTATCGATATTCACAAAAGTTGGAATTTATGTGTAATTTCGTCCTTTGAGAGATAGGATAGTTTATATTTCGTGACATCCACTGCTGGGCACAGAACAACCTGGAGGTTATATTAATTTTATAGTATATTATACTAGCCGTCAACACACGGCATTATTAATTTACAACATTCGTAAAACATCGATAAAGTGATCTATTCATTTATGTATATTATTCAACGTTCGTTCGTACTTCCATGTGTCCAATAAGTAAGATGTATTACTCGGGAAACGGTAAATTTCATTTTCGTGTTGTGAAAAAAAAAACTGAAGTGAAGTTTTATTTTGTGTCACTTGCTCGGCGACTTATCCTTTGCTATAATTTGTACAGTTCCTAGATGTGTACGAAAGGCAAAACATGAACGTGCGTGTGGAATGAAGGAATGACAACTTTGCAAGAGTAACCCATGTCGGAAACGAAATATACTTGTGTAGCCATTACATAATCGATCTCAGAAAACAATTCGAAATTACTCTATAATCGTCAAAACCATTAGAATATTCCTCTGTCCGAGTTTCCATATTGCGTAGAAAATTAAAAAAAAAATTGTATTATTTTTTTTAATGAAACGCGCACATATAACTCAATATTGTCCACCGGGTATCTACGTCGAGTAAAATAAAAAAAGGTAAGCTCGAGCGTGACCTAACTTTGATTATATTCGCGCCTATATACCCCGTGGACAATATTCAGTAAAAAATTAATCATGCCAGGAAAAAAAAATGTTAATATTTTTGTGACAATGGCACGGCGACTGCTCATGAAGCGGTTATGTTATGAGTGATTAGTTCATATTTGAACAAATGGGCGTGCGCTGTGACGTCACAGTGCGGAATGGTGTACCTAATGCTCTTCATGGTGTTAATCAGTCGCGGCCATTTCGGATTTGGTGGGAACGTTTTGTATGACCCAGTTTCACCTATTGTGTCTGCGATGTCTGGTGACGCAGGTGTTTCGAAATTCACTTGAGATGTTTTAGCGGTTGACTGTGTGAATGTGTACGTATGTCTGTTATCCTACTTCCTACTGATATTATGAACGCGAAAGTTAGGATGTTTGTATTTATTTAGATTCTGGTTTGACCACCCTAAGTTTGAAACTAGTATGAATTTTATTAGACACTAGTGGACGGCCCGCGATTTCATTCGCGTAGTTTCTTATAGCAACGCGTCCCACAGGATCGGGATAAAAACCCTATGTCCGTCTGCTGGTTCTAAGCAAACTCCCCACCAATTTTCAGCCAAATCGGTCCAGCCGTTCTTAAGTTATAGGTGGTGTAACTAACACGACTTTCTTTTATTTATATAGATAACCTGGACGACCGAGCTTCGCTCGAAGTAAAAATATCGATTATTTTCCTTCGATTTTTTCATAACCCCATCTCTAGTTACTTCAAAACCAAAACGTCCCCCGCATCATCCTACGTATAGCATAGTATTACTACTCGGCAATAGATGTCAGTTAGAGTCGTATTAACAATTTTTCATGCCCGAAAACACGGTTGGAAAGATGTTTTCTAAAAATTAAACCTAGCTAGATTGATTTATCGCCCCCAAATCCCTCTACATACCAAATTTCATGAAAATCGGTGCAGCCGTTTCCGAGATTCCAATATATATATATACAAGAATTGCTCGTTTAAAGATAA
>SJJU01007798.1:0-14427 GCA_012932125.1 Conopomorpha cramerella
TGGAGCACACTTGTTCATTAGGTACCTATTCACCCGCGACTTGAAGACCTTCAGACTGTACTGCGCACGAAACACAGACTCCGGCAAGTCATTCCACATCCTCGCGGTTCGCACTATGAAAGTAGTCGCAAACCGTTTGATTCGCGTAAATGGTAAATCCACCTGGCATGACGTTTTGCCGTTCTCCTGGTTGTCCTATTTGTAAAAATGCGATGGGGGTATTAGTTTATGCAACTCCGTAGCACACTCTCCGAAATGCACCCGATAGAAGACAGCCCAGGTACCTAACGAAGAAGTCATGTGCTTCATCGTACACCACATCGCTGCTCTACGTCAGGCAGGAAGTAAAACACATTATTTTGTGACTATTATTGACTGAGCTACAAGACCACTTAATGGTCATTATTTTTCGCTCAAATAATGGCGTTTTTGGATTCTGCTAATTTTCCTATTGGTGGCAGAATTTTCGTCACCATTTCCTCCCCCCACCTCTAAAAGTGTCTGTGGCCCGGTGGTCTGGTACTTGGACTTGTAATCGGAAAGTTGTGGGGACTCTTGTTCAGATCTGTACGCTACACAACGCTCATACGGTGAAGGCCAACATCGTGACCCGTAAATCACAATGTTTGTGAACCCTATAACAGCCTTCCTTAAGTGATAAATAAGATATCTTTAGGACAAAAGTCGTTAATAAACATCCCTCAAATTAAATGCAACGTTCCCACGGAGAAGGCAAGATCATATTCATAAAATCTCACTGGTAAACTATGATCCTTTCTGGGGAAATATCTCCGCTACCCCGCTTTGAGATTAAAAGACATGGGCATAGATTTATTATTTATGATATATATTTCTTCTAAACAGAAGAGTGCACGATGAGCAACGGCGCGTGGAAACAATGCCGTAAGTGCGGCGCCGCCCTCAGAGCTGAGGACAACGAGTACCACGTTAACTGCATACGTAAGCATAGCTTTATTTGATGATGATTTCCCAAAACTATAGTCATAAATTGTAATTGATTATCTCATAATGACGCAATACCTAGAGGACTACGCAATACCCCGAGTCATAGAGGAAAGCCAGTGCCAAGCAAGTGGTCATCATCATCAACCACATAACTTCTACTGGACGAGAGCCTCCAAAGATTTCCATGATCAATTGGGCAGTCTGGTTGCCGATCGCAGTGATGTTGTGGTTTAACTCACAGAGAGCGCTGCTGCCCGCCCTCTCGAGAGTTCACTCAATCGCCTCTGACGAATCGAAGTCGGGAATAGCTGGCTGTACGCCGTCACCACACGGCTTGCAGCAAGTGATCAGATCAACAGCCCCCTAGCAAAGTGCTTCAAGAAAGAAAAGACAAGGCACTGCGACTGGTTGAAACAAGGCAAGTCGCACGATGTGTGACATAGCAGCCAATCACAGCGCGTATTTGTTATATGAGGTGTCTTTCTTAATTCCCTTGCTAGGGCTGCAGTTGTGTTCAAGGGACCCGTAAGTGGTTGTTTATGTATTAAAATAAACTTCTTTTTCAGCGCTAGGACCAGAAGAGTGGAAGTGTCCCTACTGCCTGACGAACGTGCTCGCCCGCGACTTGCCGTGGCAGCGCCATCTGACGCAGTGTCCGAGAAACCCGCGCGTGACGCAACACTCCTAACGAAACACACACCTACCAATACTGCACACACATAATATTGAAATCACTAGTGACTGATTTACCGGAGAGTGTGTTTTCTGTGTAGTTTAAGTACCTTTATGTCACAAGGGTGAACAGGTACCTAATAGGTAAGCGTGATCCATCGTAAACCACATTGAAAATGTACACCAAACAGGATGTTGGTCATACGCTCTGAGTCCAAGCTTTGCTCCAATGTTATCGGAGTCTGGGTTTCCTGCGGAGTATAATCTGAGTACCTTCAAGACACTGAGATGAACAGATATTTAAGTTATCAGTAAATACCGCTCCTTAACACCAAGAAGAGGGGTTGTCGAACCCTTAGCAGTAAATTAAATGAACTGTGTTTGATGCGCGCGTCACAAATTAGGCCCGGATTTTGGATCCAAGCTTGGCTTCAATGTTTATTGTATGCACGATAATGTTGAAAACCAATGTGTGACACCCGCATAATGCGGGATAGATGAGAAGAATAATTTTATTTTGATTGATGCTCTGCAGCAGGGTCAATTTGGAGGCATCCAACAAAACTGACGGTGAGGTGTGTGTATCTAGAGGAGGTGTGTGTATCTACACAGATACACACAGGTGTGTGTATCTACACAGATACACACAGGTGTGTGTATCTACACAGATACACACACCTCAATTCTCCAGGTGTGTGTAAGGTATGTGTGTGGACAATCGGAAATGTAAGTAGGTAGGTATGGTGTGTGAGCGTGTAAGTGTATGGTGTGTGTGTGAGTGCGCGCGTGCGTAAGTGTGTATGGTGTATGCGTGGCCGGTTGTGTGTGATTTCGTATGTGTGCGCGCGTGCGTAAGTGAGTATGGTTTATGTGTGTGCCGGTGTGTGCGATTGCTTATACGTGTGCGTATGCACGGTGTATGTGTGTGTGTGTGAGTGCGAATGCGAGCGTGCGTAAATGAGTACGTTGTATGTGTGTGATTTCGCGTGTGTACGCGCGTGCGTGAGTATGGTGTATGTGTGTGCAGGTGTGTGTGATTGCTTGTACGTATGTGTGCGTGTGCACGTTGTATGTATGTGTGTGTGTGTGTGTATGGGACGTATGTGTGTGTGTATGGGACGTATGTGTTTGCGTGCGTAAGTGAATGTGGTGTATGTGTGTGATTACGTATTATGTGTGCATGGCGTGTGAACGTGTGCAAGTGGAAATCAATTTGACGCCCTGCTGGGAGAAACACGCGACTTTATTACTAAATGTCTGTGTTATTTTTTTTGTTTGACGGCCATAGGACTTTGTTGTACACGTCTCATCTTTAAGTATAATGTATGATAGAAAAAGCTTTATTTGTGGCACATTATGTTCTATGGAGACTTAACGTCTTGAGTGACACAATATAAGAAGGCCGCTTTTCCTTTGTTGTTTTATTAACTCTATCTTCAAATTGTGTGATATTTTTGGCTGCCCAAGAAGTTTATATGAAAATTATGAACCGTGCACTTTCTATGCCTACTGTATAAAGTAAATACATGCACTTAGAAAAAAGTGTAAATGTGCAATTCAATTCAATCGAATTTATATTACATACTTACTTATATTTGAAGTTAAAAAATAACGTCCCAATATTGAAGATTACTTCTTTTAAGTATCATACAGTATAGTCGCGATATATTTTAGCTTGATATAGCTAATAGGGGAAGCAATTTGCATAATTTTTAGGAATGTTCTAAGAGGATGTACTGTGGAGTGCCATAAGTTAATAACCATTTACGATTTTACCACTGACCAGACGAACGGCAATACATCATCATTCATCAATATCAGTTTGAAATTCCACTTACCAAACGCTGGGTGTCGACTTTTAGAAGGGAGCCGGAGTCCGTGTTTCCGACGCCGTATAGTCTTGGTATCTTCAAGTCACTGGCATAAACAGCAGGTTAGTACAACCATTGACATAAAAAAACGACGAATGAAAATATTGGTACTCGATTTTCCTAACAGAGCTTTTAGAGGGGCTTTAAAAACAACTAGGCAAATGTCAAAAACTTGGTATTTCTTATGCTCTAGTAACGGTAATTTGTAAGAAATTGAGTATCAGTATTTCCATGAATACTTATTCTCAGTGGTATTAGAAACCCAGAGAGACCCACCAAAAAAAATTGGTACCTAAAATCACGGTTTGTCATGATTACTTAAAAAAACTATCCTTTTTTAGAATAACTTTAAAGATGATGCATTCGAGCTTTATTGTCAGTATTAACGTATGGAAATAATGATATAATAATACTATCGAAGTACCTACTTAGATAAAGGCAGAACGCGTCTTATTTACCTCTAGCTATATGAATTGTGCCAGATTTTCATAGAGTTATTGTACCTATATCCGTTCTGACAGCTGTCATCTAACTGTCACATTTTGTTTTAATTTAAAACGGACGGTAAAATGGTTTAAATGCTTGAGTATGAAAAAATAAAATATCGGGTATTTAGGTGCAATATGTAGATAAATATTTAATATTTTAGTGTGACTTACTTTAGATAGACTGGTAGTGGATTTTAAAATTTTAAATAGTATTAATATGTTTAAACGCCTTGGTGAGATTCTTGTCCTTATAAAGATTAATCGGGCATTTAACATAACGCCCCAAAATGTGTAATAGTTGATTTTGGTAAAATAAAATGACAAACTAAAATGTCATAACCCAATATTGTTTACCAGGCGCGTATATAATCAAAGACAAGCTCGAGCTTACCTTTGTTATTTTACTCGACGTTTCGACGCAGTTGCATGCGTCGTGGCCACGAGTGGACTGGAGTGCGGCGGCTGGGCGGGTGAACAATATTGAGTTGCAATGTCTGTGCGCGTTTCATTAAAAAATGATCTAAAATGTCATAATTAATGATACACACCGTTCGCAGATATTTTACCTCTGGCTGATATATTGCATAATGTCATGTAAATGTAAAATTACTGTACTGTTGTATTCCTGAAATGGATCACAATATTTCACCATTTTGGACCACCCATCTTTGTGGTAGCATCATACAACAAAACAGAGGAAAATAACAGAGAACGGTTGGTACCTCCTCTATAAATATTGCCAATGACATTTTTTATAATATCATTGCCTAAACTCTGCTACCTACTGTATTGGGTGTTTATAAATTACATTTCAGTCTGTCATTTTATTTTGTCTAATTACGTAATTAATTGTAAATTACGAAAGATATTAAGTAAGAAAAGTGTTGAAATCAATAGTAAACAAGTAGAAAATTACATAGAAAAAATACGTAATAGCCTTGTAAAGCCTGTTTAACATATATTTTTTTTTGTAGTTATTCTTTCACTTAGAAATCTTTACGTTCTTATTTTTTATTCTACAGTAAATTGCAGAAACATATATTATACTCAGTCATCAATTATTTTAGTCTCAGTATTATATTACTTACCTACCATATAATTTTACAAGGATTTAAAATTTAGACAGTGAGTGCATGATTTAATTGTTGAAGCATAGGTGTACCTATGCTTCAACGGTGTAATTATAATGGGAGATGTAATCTCGATTTTATAAAAGAAAAAATGCCGTCAATTTAATTGGTATTTTTAGGATTAAGTCTAACAGGCAGAACAGTCCGTAAATAATACCCATTTTTATTATAATTATGTTACTTTGTTTCGAATTCCGTATGGCATTTTACAAAATAATCTCTTATTCCAAAAAACAAGCGGATCGAAAGTTATGCGAATGTACCTATGTTTATTTAGATTTTATTACTTAATTAATTATCAATGTTATTTGATCATAATTCTGTCCGTCCATCTTGGCCGAATCCGTCAATGCAGCATCACTGCTGTGTCTAAAAATATTCTTTACAATATCTAAGTAGTTATTGTCTTATATAAAAAAGAACACCCTTGCTTATAACACTAACTGATCTGGCAAACAATATTTTATTATAAGTTTAAACCGGGTATTACGGCGCGAAATTAACCAAAGATTCATTCATCTTACTTTCTTTCTTTGCTCGACGTTTCGTGATAGCTACATGTGTCTGAACTGACAATAATTTCTCGTCGAAATACCCGGTATAAACGTTTAATGTATCAGCGCGTTTCTTTAAAAAAAATGCTATAAAAATGAGAGATAAGAATGAGTGAAAAAATGTCCCTAATTGGTATTTATGATAATTTGGGTGTCCAGGAGAGTAGTGATAAAAGACAACAAATAGTTATGTTTGTTAGAAATAGTTTGAGTCATTATTTATTGTTTTTAGTTTTTTAACATTAATTTAATTGTTACGAGCATGTGTTGTAACTTGTAATTGTGTATATCAATCGTTTTAATTTAGTAATATCATATTAGTAAAAGAGTCAAGTACGTTTTTTTTATCTACACAGTCAGAAACATTACTTACACATTATACACTTACTTACACATTTCACATTTACAGATCCCCGTGGGGAAGAAAATTCATGAACTAAGGGCGCTAGTATAGCTTGACTCAAAACATCACGATTGGTTAATCGATTGTCAGTACAAGTTCATTAGACAGATTGCATCACTTTCATTGGTTAATATGGGAAAAACGTACGAAGCGCCATCTATGTTCAGATTCGTGTTTTCTTCCCTATTAAGAGTCATTGGAGTCATTAGAAGTGTACTTTAGCCAACTTTAACACAAGCATTAAGGCTAAGATTGTTCAAATGTTAGAACATTGACATTGGTTAGCTCGACTTACACATTATTCATTAATTAAATAATTAGAAACAATTTGTGTTTTCATAACAATTTAGGTACTTACAGACAGATTGCATTACAGTAGAACATTACGGGTTGAATAAAAAAGTCAACAAGTAAATTTTCTCACATTTACATCACGTCGTTTTGAATATGTAAAATCGAACTTGTTGACTTTTAGAATTTTGCAAACTGTAAGTAGATTTTTAGGCAGGTTTATTTTCGGTTAGTTTAATGAACTTTTAGTTCTACATGTTAGAACTTATATTATAAGTTAGTAAGTAGGTGCCTAGTCACATTAAAATAAAATCGTTTATCAGTAGATACTCTACTCATATACATTATAGTACGTAGAAAGCACTAACAAAATATATTGATAGTTACAATTTAATTAAACGACGTGGCGCTCTCTTTGAAGTAAGTCTCAGTAATATATGTATGTTTATTATTTTATTCATTCGCTTCACTATCGTATATAGTTTTTACTGTCCAAAATATTGGACAGGAAAGAGTTTTTGCTTAAAGCCATTAGAGGCAGATAAACAAAGTAAAATATAAAAGTAATACTCAAGTTTTCGCTAAGCCTTTATGGTCAATAAGAGTAAAACGTAACGTTTCGTTTTTGGAAAACTGCTCTTCGTAAAGCTTGTTCTGAAGGTTTAGAACACTAAGAACACGTCCGTTCGTTTCGTGTAGATCCATTCGTTTTCGGCAACGTCCACCAATTGCAGCTCGCGGTACTGTGCCGTGATTAGTTTTAGGTCATGATTAACAAATACATATTACTTTTATAATATGTCTTTGTTTATATGCCTATTATAGCTTTGACTAAAAATTAATTCCTGACCAATATTTGGACGAAAAATATATGTACTTTGGAAGAAAAAAAACGCTTAGCTATTTTCCCAAATTTTCGAAGCGCCATCTAGTGGACATTTAAAAACCTTTTGTTTTTGTAAAGAAACCTCATCTGCGTTGCGTTGCGTTTGGTGTTTATCGTACGTATCTAGTTACAACAGCTAAATCATAAAAGTTATACTAATTTTAAATAAGTACTTATAATGAAAATAGAGTAGTTTAAATAATTAATTAGACTAAAAGGTAACCACATCACCCGCTGTGATAAACAGGGTCGAGAAATAAAATAAAATGTGGGAAATGTATTAAGGGTGCGGTATCTTCCTGTAGAATGGATTAGTGCTTTATATTATGAGCTATAAGGTTTATATTAGAGTGTTCTGTCCTATCTGAACTGTTTTCTTATAGCTATAGTAAGGAAGTTTGTAGTGACTTCTTTTTCATCATAAGTCTCGAATTCATTGGAAATATTTATTGAGCGTCATTGTAGACACAACTTAATCAGTGTTTATATATAAAAATTAATTGCTGTTTGTTAGTCTCGTTAAAAGTCTAGAACGGCTGGGCCGATCTGGCTAATTTTGGTCTTGAAGTATTCGTGAAAGTCCAGAGACGGTTCAGGAATAAAACATCAAGTTCCTTGCCTTGTTTTGTTACTGTTTTTTTACTTGATTTGTTTAGGGGGATTTGTTACTGAGGATTTCAGGAATAAAAATCTATTGCCTACACATTACAACACAAAATACTAGGACAAACATCTGTCTGTTTGTTGCAGGATATTATCCGAATTTTATGAATTTATCTCAGATTCAATTAACCCATCCACTATACTCGGAAGTTGACACATCATTTTGAACTCTATTATTCGGCGATAAAAGACAAAATCAAATAAGGTGGAATTATTCGTCTGGGTGTAAATGGATAAAAAATACAGCGAGTAATTGAATTACGAGTGTAGTTGGTTAGTACAGGTGATAGAATAACGACAATGGGGAATTTTCAGGGCCCTAGTTCTTCTTATTCATGACAGATGGCGCTAGCTGTAATGGATAAATTTCAACGAAATTACTAACTTCAAGCAGTCAGCATTAAAAGCGACAGTATTTTTTTTATTATTTATTTACATGTTACAAAAGTTTCTGAAGTTTAAGTAACTTACCCAAGTAATAAAAAACGTACTAAAACAAAACTGACAGAAGTCACCCTGGACATCTACTAGCGACATCTAGAGAAGATTTTTTTGGAGTTTGAAAATTCTCCATTCCTTTACATACTAACAAACAAGATAAACTGCCAACAATAAATATTTCCACGGAAAAAGGGGCCTTAACTTTCGTTCTAAAGCAACTATGGCGACGTTACTTCTATCTATATTTATATCACAGTACACTGAGAGAATGTTTATTTTCACGAATATAGATTTGGAAATGAGAAGACGCTCCATTCCTCTACAAAGTACAATAGGTTTAGGTACCGTTATTGACCAGTCTGAGGTTGGCCACAATGAACTCTGAGCAAAAAGAAATAAGGACTATTTAGCTTTAAACAGAATGGCGTCAGTAATTGTAGCTTAAAGTGCCAACAACTATTAGCATCTATCGTAATCGTTTACTCTCTACAAGAAGACTGCAGGCCTAGCACGCGCCTCAAGAAAGACATGACATAGAACAAATACGCGCTCTGATTGGCTCTTATGTCACGCTTTGTGCGACTCAGCCAGTTTCAACAAATCGCAGCGCGTTTAATGTCTAGTCACTTATTTCTTGGAGCGCTGTGCTAAGGGGGCTGACGTAGACTCTACAACGGCTATGTCAAAAGTGTTAAACGCGTTCTCTCAGGGGCCAGAGTACAGACCATTCTCAGTTATTTGGCTGTCCATATCTCTCCTCGGCATCCTGTGGCTGTTATATCCTGAGGCCGCAGCTGGCTTATTGACGTCTGTCAAAGGTAAAATAACAAGTGAACGGTCTGTATCTCTTGTTTTTGGTTTGCAAGTCTAGACTTGCAATCCGAAAATGACGTTCAGAATAAAACGGGACAACGATATGATAACGAACGACACGAGTTTAAAAATCTAAGACCAAGATTTAAGTAACAATATGCTCTATACGTCTTTAGGGTTTCAGCTCTTTTCCAACTGTAATACTACTTATATAGGATTAATTCTTATGCTAAATGAGTATATATATATTTAGTCTAGGCGCAATATACTTATGTAATGTAGATAAGTTTAAACAAGTAAGTAATATATGGTGAAATTGCCGGGATACATTATAAATGAGTATTATTACTCTGATAAGGAATAAAAATATGTTCATAGTTGTACTTAATTTTTAACTTGCCAATTAGGATCATTATAGATCTCAATTAAGACGTAGGCTACATTTAAGGACACGCGGAGTGTACAACGCGACGCACATTAGTAATAATTTTTGACGGTCGCTGAATTCAATATGTATGAAGCGTCCGATGCGAAGTGCAACGCGTGTCCCTGAATGAGGCCTTAGAACTATTTTAGACAGTCTGTCTGTGAGGGCCTTTTAGGTTACAACAATTACGTACCGAATTATTGTGTTTTGTACTGAATTGATACATTATTAAGTCTGATATGATGACGTATTAAAACTTATCTTTAAACACAAACGCGTCGTACTTTATCCAAGGGAGCCAATAACAAGGGACCTTGTAAAAATATCCACGTTTTATAGAATATCTGTTGGATATCAAATGGGGAAGAAAGCTCTTGAACTAATGGCGCTAGTTTCGCTTTAGCCAAAAATACACAAATATAGTCTGTTTATTAATTCGAAGAACGATTTGACAGATCGATCTGTCACTTAGCGAATTAATATTTCCGGATTTTCAACGATAGAGAGGTATATAATTTCATAATCGAATGAAATCATCATCATCAGCCATATAATATACTAGAACGTCCACTGCTGGACGAGGGCATACCCCAAAGATTTCTGTCATTTGGGGGGAAATGCTAATAATCGAATGAAATGAACGAATTAAAAAGATCAAATGAAAATCTCCTACCCCATTTTTCGAAAAATCTATTATGGGTCCACGATACGAAGTGACAAATCGTGCTTTGAATTAGTGAATAGACAGCACAGGTTGACTAAAAAATGCATTTATAAAATCTTGTCCAGCACTTAACTAGCACCTTACTAAGAATCAGCTGATCGTGAGCCGCCATTGTTGTTCAACCTGAACATGTGACAAATTTCCTCACTTCATTGGTTCATCTTTCATATGAATCAAGATTAAAAAGCGCCATCTGAATTTAGCTAGCGTTTTCTTCCCTGTCAATTCTTTCTTGAAAACAAACCGAAATTTACGTATTTTTTTTATAAATGATATAAGTAATGTTTGATTGAACTGATATAAGCGTAAGTGACTTTTTAACACGACTGTACTTTTGACTCTTTTACTAAAATAATATAAGGTTGTTACTGAATATCGCACAACAATTTTCTTAGGCTTATTTTATATGGCACTGTGTTTTAATTAATCTGTTTACCTATTACTATACAGTTTGGTGTTACGGAACTAGCCTAGGATTCCAAAGACCACTGTTTCTACCGACTCACCCTACTGATTGAATTTGGGTCGGTTGGGAAGAGACGAAAAAAATCAGTTGATTGCACATTATATACTGGGAGGTTTTTTTAACAGTAGTAACTCTGCAATCTGAGTCTTTTAGTGGCCTAAAGCTTTCAATAGTATTTCCTATATTATCATGTACAATTTTCAAGCCGAAATACATTTGCCAGTTACCAGTATGATTTTGGTCCAACGGGAATTGTCTACTCTCTGTAGTTGGGTTAATAATGTTCCACGTTAAACAATAATCAACTTTCCCTTGTATAAAAGAAGGGTCATTATCAAATATGAGAAGTTGAGTTGTGACTTTAACACCATCAAAAAGGGTTTATTTTAAATTAACCGTATTACTGAGACTAGACCTTGGGAATAGTTCCGAAAGTATTACTGAATATTAATAGTTTAAACCGGGTGGTACGGCGCGAAATTAACCAAAGACAAACATTCAGCTTTCCTTCGAAACGTCGGACAAATAACGTAAGTAAGCTGAATGCTTGTCTTTGGTTAATTTTGCGCCGTAACACCCGGCTTAAACTATTAATTTAATGTCAGTGCGCGTTTATTTATTAAAAAAAGTATGACTGAAGCTGGCATGTGTATGGCAGGCGTTAAAGCTGAACGCACACGGTTGGCTGTGAATCAGACGTGAAAGAGATGAGATGTCTTTAAAAAAAAACTTCCCATGAAAGAGCGAGTCTGAAGATGAACAACCACAGACATACATACGTAGTTACACCTCTTTCGTTTCCCAATGTCTTTGACAATTTTTTTTTTTAGGAAACTCCTCTTTGTCTGCTCATGTATGACAGTTTTCATATAATACTTACCAGTAGCGTGCACACCATATAGGCAAAAAGACACTGCCTACTTTAGTATTTTGGCTACCTGACCTAATAATAGAGATATTCCTAGATCCTTTTTTGTTGTACTCACGACATAGGCTAACGAAGGTCCTGTGTTTTGTGGGTGAGTAGATAGGTAGGCACCTATATTTCGTAAAGACAAGCTATCTATACATAGGTGTCAATCCTTGGGGATTTCTGCCTACCTTGTCGTAAAAGCCAGTGCACGCCACTGATACTTACCTACATAGGTTCGTATTCTGAAACAATAATTACTCTCGTACTCAAGTGTCGCTTGATCGTAGTTTGTATCTATTACACAAACACAAATAGAGAGAGATATATATATTAACTTTACTAGAGCAGTGATAAGGGAAGGGAGTTTTCGATTACGGGCCAAATACTATGTGTAACGTCCATAATGAATGGAGAGTTGGATAGAACAAAGCTGAGGGGAAAAAAGACTTAAAAAGGTACTTTAGGAATTTAAAAAAAGTTTCGAAAAGCAAGTGTGTATACTTAGTTTAAAATAACTAGCTCACTTTTAAAATGAAATCGCCAATATTCAAAGTTTAAACCGGGTATTACGGCGCGAAATATAACCAAGGATTAAGTTTACCTTCGTTATTTGCTCGAGGTTTCGACACAATTACATGTGTCGTGGTCACGAGCTGACACTGAAATAGCTGTGAACCTGGCTTAACGGAAATAATGCGTTTATTCCGAAATGTTACTCCCAAACTTAATTGAATTTTGGATTGAAATTGGTTGTCTAAGGATATTTTGGAGTAACAAATCGGTATAAGCCAAAGAGTTGAGCCTTTTTAAATGTATAGAAACCAGTTTTAGTTGTTAATAAATCTTTGTGAACATGATGCCATTAAAGTGATGAATAAATTGTGTGTTTTTCTTTTACTTTATAGGGAAGGTAAATACAATGGACCAACATTTTAACCCTTAACGTATACTTTTCCTCGAAAATTTTTTCAGCCCATCTACAGATTTTTATACTAAACTAGTGGACGCCCGGCGATTTCATTCGCGTAATTTCAGTTCTTCATACAAACTATAACGCCATCTATATAGCGACGCGACCAACAGGATTGGGGAAAAAGTATCCTATGTCCGTCTCCCCACCAATTTTCAACCAAATCAGTTCAGTCGTTCTTGAGTTATAAATGGAGTAACTAACACGACTTTTGATATCAAATATATATAGATTATTGTCAAAGGTTCATCTAATACGTATTATTACAGTTTTGGCCATAGACAACTTTAGTTTTTACCCTGCAATGTATACCACGCTAGGATATACTTAAGAACGCTAGGTTTTTATCGCGACAAAAAAAAATCATGCATCTAAGGGTTAAAGGATAAGTGAAGATGCAGGGCAAAACTTAGACTAACAATGGGGTAGAACGAATGATCCTTCCATTTAGCACCACCAGAGCGGCGCCACTCAGATCAAGTTACAATATGTTCACATATAAAACTAAAGAATGAATTTTAGAGTTTAAAATGCAAAGGCAGAAGTTCTGTTGTCAAGCGATTGTCAAATACGACTTTGCGAATAGAACTTTACCTGTTTGATGTCATTCTGGTGTTATCAAGGGGAAGGGACGAGATCAGAGACTATTTCAAAAATAAAGATTTGTGAGGCAGACAGAATTTAAATTGAAACAAAGAATTATTTACAATTTTTAAACCATATTATATTAAACTTTACAAAAGTCATAATAATTAGTTATTATTACAAATCACCTTACATAATACAATATTTTCCACTACGCACTGGTAGTTACTTCTGCGGTGTCCATTTTGTCGACGCCATTTTGATTGTCGCTGGCGCCACCGTCGCCGGAGGATTCTGGAACTTGTGTGGCGTCATGGGTTTCCGCCGTACTGCCTTCAGGCACTTCCGATGCTTTCTTGAACTTGTTTACGTCTAAAATATTATGATTAATTAGTAAAAATTTGTAAGATATTTCACACATAATACCTTATCCTAAACTAGGATAAATTGTTAAATAAGTAAATGTTTTAAATTTATAGATGAGATATCAATACATAATATTAAACTATGTCGTCTCCCGCTGTCTGTCCCTATGTGTGCTTGGATCTTTAAAATTGCGTGTGATTTAATATAGTAATTTTATAAGAAGGTTTATAAAATATGTACGTATAATACACGCATCTAATAGCAGGCAAACACTTTTAATAATGTATATTGACAAAACACCATTTGCCGGGTCACCTAGTTGATAAATAAAACAACCAGACGCACACAACAAATTCCTCAGCTTATGACAAAAGCATTATGTCAGTGGCGATAATCGAACATGTCTTAGAGGCAGGAGCCCTGACCACTTGTCTATACCGGTGGTTAAATATGAGAAAAAAAAATAAAAGCACAACATGAAAAAAATCAATAAAAACAAAAGACAAAAACAATGACACACAAAGACAAATACATATACACGGCGATGGGCTCACCCCCTGTCACGTTGGGTAAATACGCATGGTTACCGTGGGCATTTGTTTTAGCAAGTGCCTCTGCCTTACCCCTCTTTAGGAATTATGCTTTTTTTATTTTTACGAGGCAGAGGAGTACATCAGTGCCAGCATCAGACACAATTATACGATGGAAAATATAAATACATACATACAATACAATAACATATTACATACACACATCAAAAGTGTCTAGGTATCAAGAACATTTTTAGCTCTAAAAAAA
>SJJU01007800.1:0-10680 GCA_012932125.1 Conopomorpha cramerella
TTTATATATTAAGATAAGTCAGTATTAGAGTATAAAGACTAGCTCGATACTCAGCTTTCCCGTAGGACAAATTTTCAATTGTTTATATCTACATTAACCTTGTCCGGACTGTTAAGAACGCGTAGTACGAATATTTATACTTAGGTATATTTTGTTTGTTGTACCGATGATGTTACGATTATAGAATAGATTTAAACAAAATCCGGTATTATAATAAGAGCTGTATGTGTTACATTATCATGGATATTTATTTGAGAAATATATACGTAGTATTCTCCTCTCCTCCTCGAAATAAAATAATTAACGTTTTGGAATGGAGAAAAGTTTATTTATGCTACCAGCGCCATCTTTTGTTAAGTAGCAAAATAGTAGTGTTGTGCATATATCCATTTTTATTCGTCTCCATTTTTATTCGTTCATTCTTTGCATCTGAATGTTGATTGGTCAAATGTCTTACCATTGATTGTCATCGTTGTCAATTTTATTATTGTTTGTCAAAGTGGGGTTAAGTCAAATTGAACTGGCGGGCACAATACTTTTGTATTTTTATGGTAAAATAAAAACGTTATTTACCTATATAAAAGATTGCTGAGAACAATTACAGATAATAGAAAAAATAAAACATGTACGACATCTTATTTATGCTATTGGGGAATCCAAATCAGAGAAGAAATGTTGAAAGAAAAGTAAGTCGTTTTTCGTAAACAAACGTCTTTTCTAATTTACTTGGAAAACAATTAATATCGTGTTTTGTAGTTCTACAGGCATAAATCCTTGATACATAAGATTACTTATATTATTTTTCAGAGAGCAGTCTTTAACTATGCCTTGATTATTTTACATTTGCTGGCTTATCTGGACTCTGCGGCACTCCTTTATTATGCTAATTATTTCCCCAATTTTCAGGAGGAGATTCCACCTGAGTATGCTAACGAAGGTGATGCTGAAATGTATGAGAGGCTTTGTGATTTAGCCAAGAGTCACAATAAAATTAAAACCTTTGCACATCTTGGAAGATCAAGGTTTATTCAATACTCTAAAAAAGGTATTTAATTTTTGCTCAGAACAAACTCAACTAGACTTGCAAGCTGTGTACCACCCTCTCTCAGTCTTAGTCTTTCTCTTTCTAAGCGATATGTATGGAAGCTGGATGTACTTCTGGATCCAAACTGTCATTATGGTAGTAAAAGTGACAGTTTGGGTCCAGAAGTACATCCAGTACCCTGCTAAGGGACGGAAGATAAATATCTCTTGCGCTTTTTACTCCTGCATGTTTATCATTTCATTGTCTCGTTTTACTCTAAACATCAGTTTCGGATTGCTAGTCTTGTTGCTTTTGGTCTGAGAATTTTTGTAACAATAATGAGTAGTTTGTGCCAAATATTTATCTCATTAATATAAATTAGCCCTCTTCATGATCCCTTGTCTGAGTCATTGTTAACCTTTTGAATTTTGTTTCACAATTTTGAATTCTGCTCTAATCATGAACTTTAAATACACTTGTCTAATGTGTCTGATTTATAAGACATTACACAAGGTAAAAAAAAGGTTAAAGTATAGAGTTGTTACTATTATATTGTGGGTTATTTTTTGTAACCTTCCAACTCATTATAACATTGATTATTTACTATGTACATACTTTTTGCTGATAACAATAAGCCCAGAGAAATACCATATTTACCTATTTTATTGGTCATGTTCCAAAAAGCATAATAACCTTTATTATGGCTATTACATTTCAGCACCAGCAAAACCTCGCAGTTCATACGTACAGGCCTTTTGTGAAGGAATTCTTGATGTACTGCAATGTTACCAAAAACAGATTGTGGAAGTTGAACATTTGATGCTAGAAAACCCTGACTACACTCTAACACTAATATTCAGCCGTGTTGAGAGATTCCAACGTTTATTCAACACACTAAATAGACTTATCGTCACCATAAAAGAGAGGAACCTAGAAGGTTGCCAAGTGTTGAGTTTAATCCACCAAAGTTTGCTCAATGGTGACGCAATGGTTCGGGAAAAAATTTTAATGTAAGTATTTGTATCGTTAAATAGTATCTTTAAAAGAATAAGCTGCCACTTATAATTTATTTGTCGTTAATTACTAGTGGACTCAACAGACATTGTCCTGTCTTTTCTATTAATATGGTGGCCTATGCCCAGCAGTAGATGTCATTTTTTTTCTTAACCATACCAACAATCATAAGAACCTTCTGCTGTCATTAACAAGCACAACAAAGAAAGAATTAGCGAAATTGGTCCACCCGTTCCTGAGTTATGCAATGACAACGAAAAGTGCCATTGATTTTTATATAATAAAGATAACACTTTTGATTTATAAATAGTGTAAATAACACGACTTTCTTTTATATTTATAGATTTCATTCCTTGAGATGAGCACCATAGTAATTTTCATTATATACTGTTGCCACCTATTACAGCTGAGAAAATTATCAATTTAATTCTGTAAGATCCTACAGAAAACATCTCTTCAGATATATCTTGGAATAAAATAATACAAATGAATAAAGAGTCAAATAAATAGAGATAGGAACTACAAGTATATAAGACAAAAAGACAATGGAAACATCCTTTGTGTTTTGTTGAGAATCCTTAAAATTACTGCTCAAAATATGTTTCAGTGTTGGCAGTGTACAATTATTTTTCCTTACAGAATTTTCAAGTATGTCAACAATTTGTTTATAAATCAGTTATGTTGCTGGCTTCTTTATGGGAAAGTATCAGATGCTGAAAATGAATTTCTCATTTGTCCAATAAAAGAAGAGGGAGTGCCATCAGAAAGTATTATATCATCACCATCATCTGTTGTTACAGAGAAAACGTTGATGATTACAGTAAGTTATATTATTATTAAAATTAATACATTTTGAACCTTTTGACTGCCGGATCCTAAATGATTTTCACGGTTTTGGAACTCCATTCCAAATACCATAGACTTGAAAATCTGATATTTAAGACATTGGCGATCGATTTTAAAAGGGTACTATTAAAATGAAACGTGTATTTTGATTCTTTTATTCATATAAGAAAACATAGTCCCAAGCCATGGACTGTACAAACACTAACATGACAGCGAAACTGTTCTGGCAAGACATATCCTACTTCAAGCATAACATTGCTAGTTGACGCCCGTGACGTAAGTGAATGATAACCTACTACAAATGAGCCAATCACAGGGTTGGCCACGCCCATGCCTCACTTCATCTGGTTGCTAGAAGTGTCAATGTGGAACATTAGGTTACTCTATTAGTTGTTTGGTTGATGGCTCAAAATAACCATTTCTTTAAGACTGTCCCATATTACTCTGTACGTAATTTATGTATAATTGTGGTATTATGTATTCGCCGTTCACCCCGGCGTTACATTTCCCGTTGTGGGGGTCTGTGCTCGCCTGCCAAGCGTGGCATATTATAGGCATATTTCCCCAAAATATCACAGAAATCATTGGGGGAGTCCCTCGTCTCGAATTATTATGTATTAGTGGAAACATGTAAGTTTTTTTTTATTTCAGCTAAAGGATACGTCACTTGAATGCGGATATTGTTTAAATCCAACTATGATACCATCATTCATGCCACTGTCTCTGGCGCAAGATATCCTTTTTATAGGGAAAACCGTTATACTATTCGGTTACGATCCAATGAAACAAAATAAGAAAACAGGTTCAGCGTCAAAATCTAAACTTCCAATCTACAACTTCGATAATGCACTGTGGTAAGGAGCAGGGTAGCTTTTTGTACCTACTTAACATACCATTTCAAATACCTATTTCACAAATTCATTCGAGTATTTTTCTTCCATACCTGATTGTTCTGCTGTAAGTTTAGACATTAACATTAGTCATCTAATGTTAAAATTTCCATGTTACAATGTTAGTTACCGTACTCCTCCGAAACGGTTTTACCGATTTTTACCAAATTTTATATGCGTATTCAGTAGGTCCGAGAATCGGCTATTATCTATTTTTTATGCATTCACCAGTTGTATTTCTCCCAATACACGGGGTACAAAGGCAACTTATTATGGCAAAGCAAATTTTTGCCGGGACAGCTAGTAATAAATTATATTTATAAATTCGTTAAATAGGTTTCGTCAAATAGGTTGCATGCATATCACAAGTTGCACTTGTGTCGTGGGAATATAAACAAGTAAGCAAATTGCGTTTACGTTTCTACAATTAAAGTTGCACGCAATTTATGCATAAAATGTGTTTTGAACATGGTCTTGTCCTTTTGTTTTGTTTTTTGTCCATGACCACTCTACTAAAATTATTTATGTTTTTAACTGCGATTAATAAAAAATAAGTTCGATCTTACCTTTGTTATTATTCGATACAGTTCCAGTAACGAATGGGTAAAAGACTCAAATAATTACAGTGTTTGTGAATCTGCTGCAATAATATTGGTACATTAATAAACAACGTGGCCTTCTATTCTTAAAAGCATAATTTAAAACATAATGGAAATTAATATTTCAGGTGCACAATATGGAAGGAACGGGAACCGGAGTTTCATGAAAAACTGTACAAGTTAGTTGATCCTGGTATGTTTGAAACGAATACTCTGCGGTCTGTGATAAGGGAAATCAAAGAATGCGTTACGAAGGTATGGTATTTATTTTCTGATCTCAAAACTGCTAGAGAAAAAGAGATGTTTGTCGTTCTTTTTGAAATTATTTTGTGGAATTCATTCTTTAACCCTCGATTCCCGTTAAAAGTGTGTTGCCACTTGAAAACTCCGAGATCATTGTAATGTAGAAACACTTTGATATTCACTCAGACACCTGTCACCTTCCGTTCCTTTAACACTTACTTTTTAAAGGAAAACTAGCTGACCCAGCAAACGTTGTTTGCTTAATATTCATTTTTCATGCCCGAAAACACGGTTGGAAAGATGTTTTCTAAAAAATTAAACCTAGCTAGATCGATTTATCGCCCCCAAATCCCTCTACATACCAAATTTCATGAAAATCGGTGCAGCCGTTTCCGAGATTCCAAGCAAGATCGATTTATCGCCCCCAAATCCCTCTACATACTCAACATTTCATGCAATTCGGTGCCAGCGCGTCTCCTGAGAATTTCCAATTATATGTCAATATATACAAGAATTGCTCGTTTAAAGATAAAGATTAATACATGTTCGTCCCAAAAAGGTAAACAGCGCCTCAACTGCGATTAAACTGTTCATACGAGCCATTTTCGTGTACATAATATGTAGTAATTTTCAGCACTTATGGACTGTAGCAGTGGAAGAGGCTCAGTTACTTGAGGAGCTGCGTTTAATGAAAGACTTCTACTTGTTGGGACGTGGTGAGCTGTTCCTAGAGTTGCTGCGACTCAGCTCCAACATTCTGGAGAATCCCACCACTAGAACATCCACGAGGGGTGAGTCAGTAAACTACAGCTAGCACATTTCGCATAGTTAGAACAAAAAAGGACCCAATACGAAACACGCCGATTTTGTAATTTAAGTTTTGGATCTTTTTTTGATGGATTTTGGACTCTATTAACGTTTGTTATTCTAATACCGCCTCCGTCACATAAACCCGGGTGATGTTTATCATGAAACCTAGCTTTTAAGCACAATGTGAAATTATTGTTTAATGATGAAATAGGTAGAGGAGTTATCAGAGAATAATCACAAAAGGTATGGACACACCTTTTGTGATTATTCTCTGATAACTCCTCTAGAATCTTTAGATAATTCCAGTGAAGACATTCAATAAGGTTCAAAGTATGTGTTGGTCAAGTGGCAATATACTAGCCTTTGTTTGATTAAGGGTTAAAGTTCAATTTCATAAAAAGACACATTTTGTTTTGTGTCACTTTCGTTCTAACTGTGCGATTTGTTACCATCATCATCATCATCAGCCACATGACGTCCACTTCTTGACGAGGGCCTCCCCCAATGATTTCCATGATCATTTGGTGGGAAACGCCAATAATCGCCACACTTGGCAGGCGGGTTGGCGATCGCAGTGGTTTTGTGGTTTAACTCACAGAGGGCGCTTCTGCCCGTCCTCTGGGGAGTTCTCTCGGTCGCCTCTTACGACTCCCACGACGGGATAAGTTGGGCTGGAGTGGTGACACATGTATTTTACTCGTCGTCACCACTCGGCTTTTATTATGCATTATATTAAAATTAGATTACAATTACACCATTTGTCGCTTGTTGGGAAGAAAACATGAATCTAACAACTTTGTCCTAAAGAACCCTATGACAAAAACGAAAAATTCATGCATTGCATGCATGCATACATTAATTCATGCATTCCGAAATGACAAATTTCGCTAACAAAGTTCGTAGGTATGGTATGATATGTTCACATGATCACATCATTACAGATCGTATTTTATCGCGTGCTATCCGCGATGAAAGACATTTTATCGTTATTGCTAAATGCATCCCATGTTTATATAACGTTAGATAAAAAATCGTTATAAAGTTCTCATCAGCTGATCGGTAAGTTTGTATGATATGGCTTTCATCGCGGATAGCACGCGATAAAATACGATCCGTAATGATGTGATCATGTGAACGTATCGTCCCTATGAACTTTGCTAGCGAATTTTATCATTTCGGAATGCATGAATTAATGCAGAATGAATGGGTTCCTTAGGACAAAGTTGTTAGATTCATGTTTTTCTTCCCCATTTCAGCACAAGCGATGAACTTCGTTAGCAAAATTTATCATTTCGTAATGCATGGATAGACTGTCAAGATAAACTGATAGTTCAGAATGTTAGTTACTATAAAAAAATGTTGAAGGCGGACTAATTTTTTTTTCGTCTGATAGACATGAATCACGCGTTCCACCTCGCTGCCCGGGCGGTCCTCCTGAGCGACCTCGCTGACATTGACAAGTTTTCCTTCGAGCTGCCCTACGTCAAACCCAACGTATCTGGAAATTCTGACCTGCAAAACGATACCACGTTTGGTAAGTGGTTTTTTGGTTAACTGCGGCCGTACCATGCCATCTCAAATTAATATTGTTTACGTTATGTGAAAGGGACAGGGCTAGATGGGTGGTATAGCGCCGTCACACAGTGTTTATTACTTTATGATACGGGTGCTAAAATATTTTTTTCTTTTTGTTTGACCATCTTACTAATATAAATTGGAAAGTGAATTGGTTTGTTTGTTTGTTCCGCTTTCACATCGTAACTACTGAACCGTTTGTAGCAACATAATTGTTAAAGTAGCAGTCAGGTGCAAATAAACAAATTTATTTTGATCCACTCCGGTTACCCATTTAGCTGATATCTTGCATGCATGTGTAAATTGGACAATCAGCTGCCACATGGCGTGCTCTGCTAGATAGGAGTCTCCCCAAATGATTGCCATGATAATTTGGGCGGAAATGTCCATAATCACCACGCTTGTCAGGTAGGTTGACGATCACAGTGGTGTTGTGGTTTAACTCACAGAGAATTCTCTCGGTCGCCTCGCACAAACCCCCACAACACCGTCACCACACGTCTTTTATTATGTATTATATTTGATTACAATTACACTATTTGTCGCATATGCTGAAGTGGGGAAGAAAAATCATGAACGAATAGCGCTAATTTCGCTTGACCCATTATGATTACTTAATCAACACAATTTCAATTACAACACAAATATAATTTCATGTGAAAAATTGTCTTACATTCAAGGGTCATATGGACCAAGCGTCCGAAGCGCCATCTGCTTTCTGTTTCGCGATTTCTTCTCTGTTTGTGTGTTGTGGTTTAACTCACAGAGAGTGCTGCAGCCCACCATCCGGAGAGTGCAATCGGTAGCCTCGCACAGAACCCCTCGACAGGACAAATTGGGCAAGGGTGGTGACACGTGTATTCTATCCGCAGTCACCACACGTTCAATATATTTACTTTAATTTCAGACGCGGACGGCTGGTCGACGATAATACTAAAGTACCATTTCAAATGGCCACTCCACCTACTCTTCACGCCGGAAGTGCTAGCGCGTTACAACGACATGTTCCGGTTGCTACTGAGGATAAAAAAAACGCAACACGACCTACATGCCTTGTGGAAGACGCACAAACACTCAAGGAAGTGAGTATAGACATATTGACTTGCACTAACATCATAAGTGTCTCTTATGATCTGTTTTACGGATACCTAAGCAGTGATTATGATTAATTCTAAGATACAATTTAAAACGAATAGTGGACCCTTTCTACTTCGCACGTGTGTATCACATTTCATTTGTATAATTATGATATCGTAATCATATCTCGTTTGGTTAGTAAAAATAAAATGTACTTATTGAGCTATCTCAAACTTGTAGCTTCTTTTTATTTCTATGAACACAATAGTTTTTTTTGCGGTCGCTCGTACGTTGATGGACAAGATCGTGATGAAACCCGCACACCACAAGTTGTGTGAACCCTATAACGGCGATGGGCTCTCCTCCTGTCAGCTTGGTTTAAATACGCTTGGTGAACCTTGGGCATTTGCTTAGCAAGTGCCTCTGCATACCCTCTGCTTTGGGATTAAAAGGCCTTGAAGTGTATTTATTTTTTTCGTGCTTTGCCATTATTTTTAACACGGGATATATTGATACAGGGTTTTATTTGAATGTTAATAAATTATAAACAGTTAATAATAATATCAGTAATCCTCAACACAGCCCGAATAGTAAGAAAATTTCTTCAAACTGACAAAGAAACAATACATACACAAAACCCCATACACACACAACACTTAATACATACACAAGATACAACATGCACGCAAGAGACATTACACACCTATAATATACCATCACACCTATATGATATTCGTTTGGCCTAGGCCCGCGTCTATCATTACACCGACCTAAGTCGTGAACTTAAACGAAAATAGTAATATTATTACGGTACTTAAATTAAATTGATTGATTTAATGATTGATGAACGTATCAATTATTTCATACATTTATTTCAAACATATTTTTTCACAGTTTCGTCCTGAGCCAGCTGCACAACAAGCTAATGTTCCTTATGGACAATCTCCAGCACTATTTGCAGGCCGATGTCCTTGAGTCGAACTACTCCAAGTTCATGGAGGAAGTGGCGAAGACCAATGACTTTGAGAACCTCAAGAGGGCGCACGCGACGTTCCTCGCTGACGTACTGAATCAATCGTTTTTAACTGAAGCTTCGGTAAGAAACAGTTACTCGCATTAATTTACAATGAAATCACAAGGTTTTATTTACACACATCAAAAGTGCCTAGGGATCAAGAACATTTTTAGCTGTAAAGAAAAATCTAATTTATTTAAAACAAATCAAATCTTCTGAATTGGTCTCCTACCCCCATCATGGTCAATTCCCCATGCCTGTATCAATGACTTATCACCACATTTTGAATAAATTATGAATGAATTCAGTTTTTGTAAAATATATTATTGATTGCAATCTTCTAAAATGTACTTGATCCACTTTTGATGTGTGTATTTACTAGTGGACGCCCCACGATTTCATTCGCGTAGTTTCAGTATTTCATACAAACTATAACACTCTCTAGTGACGCGTCCCACGGGATCGGGATAAAACGTAGCGTAATGTCCTTTTGCAGATTCGTAAACTATTTTTCTGTATACCAAAATTTATTTAAATCAGTTCCATTGTCGTGAAACCACGAGACAGACAAACAGAAAGAGTTACTTTCGCATTTATAATATTAGTATAGAATAGGTATATTCTATTTTGGCCAAGAAAACTTACAACAATACAGCAGACAATACAGCATCGGTATTCAATACAAAACAATTACGTTTTATCAACTTTTTTTCTTGTTTACCTACCTTATTCTGTTTTTTTTTATTTATTTAGCGTAATGGCAAATATACTTGATGTATATACATATATAGAACACGGTTCTTGTTTATGCCTGTATTTGGATTTACTACATGCATTGCTTTATTATGATTGCTAATAAGGTATAAATCTTTTGGTGAATCTCTTGAAAAAAAAAATTACAACCACAGAAGTTACCCAGCTTCTATGGTATTATTATTATTTCTGTTCGTGTGCAGACATCAGAGAGCGACACGTCGGTGGACTCCACGGACAGCATCAACAACCCGGTGCTGATCAACATCGTGGAGTTGCTGAAGCTGTGCGACTCCTTCTGCAGCATGGGCGACGACCTCGACGACTACCGCATCGCTAGTTACGATGACAGGTGATTGTTACAAGATTATCACACGCTAGTGGACTCGACAGACGTTGTCCTGTCTCAACTATTACGAATCACTATTATTCTCTCTCAACTATTATTATTATGACGGCGAATAGAATACATGTGTCACCACCCCAGCCCAACTTTTCCCGTCATGGGGGTCGTATGAGACGACCGAGGAAGCTCTCCAGAGAACGGGCAGCAGCGCTCTCTGTGAGTTAAACCACAACACCACTGCGATCGCCAACCCGCCTGCCAAGCGTGACGATTACTGGCATTTCACCCCCAAATGACGGATCTCATTGGGGGAGGCCCTCGTCCAGCAGTGGACGTTATGTGGCTGATGATGATGAGGTTGACCTGTGCCCAGCAGTGGATGTAATTTTTTTCTTTCATAAGAACCTGCTGTCATTAATAAGCACAACAAAGAAAGAATTAGCGAAATCGGTCCACCCGTTCCGGAGTTATGCGGTGACAACGAAAAG
>SJJU01007801.1:0-13558 GCA_012932125.1 Conopomorpha cramerella
TTTGTTTTCGGCTTCTCCCATCAGTCCACCTTGCCTGAAGGCGTCCTGCGCTCCGCTTGTCGAGCCGCGGTCTCGAGTAGGTAATCGATATTCGCAAAAAGTAAACTGTTTGGTATCCAACCACTTAAAGTATATTTTAGATAGTTGAAGTCAGTTTATTATCTTTTTTAAATAATTGTATATTTAACAGCATGTCAATTTTTACTGCTCTCTCTCTCTCTCTCTTTTTTATAAATAAAAATCCCACTAAAGAGCGAGTTTTAAGACGAACGATCATAGAATAAAGTAGTTGCATCTCTTTCGTTTCGTCCACTATTTTTGACAGATTTTTATTTTAGAAAACTATTCGTTGGTGTGATACTTTAGTTAGTATCTGTACTTTGAATGCTAAAAAGTTGTAAACAATTCATTCATTAATCACTGTAATACTGTTATCTCAAACTGTTGCGTTCAGAGCATGCAACTAACGGCGCCAGAGTCTCGCCCCAGCTCGCGTTGCGTCACACAGATTTGACCTATGACAGAGGCACATTTTATTTCAATACATTGCATTATATTGGTAATAGTTTTTGCTTAGACAGTCAATAGAAATCAATGTTTTGCAATTGCCGGAAACGGTCAGCGAGCGTCGCTAAGATGCCATGTCATGATTGTGTCTTTTTATTATTCCTTTTAGGTATCCAGAGATTGCTGGATCCCATAAAAAAAATCGTGTCAACGAACCTAATCTGATGGTCATACTGTTTGATTGGGACAGATACACAGAAAATAGATTACAGGATAAGGGTTTCTTTCCATAACCTATGCTCCAATATCTTATAGGTCCCATTATAGGTCTTATATATACCACAGAATCAATAACTTATGCAAGAAATCAAAGATTTTATATATTGTGATTAGTATTATACTCTGTATACATAGTTAGTAGTCCTTTGTTATGTTTACGTAGTGAAATTTATCAAAATACGGCATGTCGTCCGCAACCACACTGCTTTGCTCCCTGTCCACAACCACCAGGCGATCATGCAAATAAAGAGTAGCGAAGCATGTAATAGCTACGACTTCCGCGGGCGGGCCACCATTGTTTCACGAAAGTGGGCTACATTTGCGAATATCAAATAGGACATAATCTCTTTTACAATTTTACTTGTAGAGCGTTTTGTAATATTGTGATTTTGTGTGCTGTTAAGATCAGAGTATGTTGGTGGTATATTACTATGTCTTAAATTTTTGGCAATACTGACTACTTGTCAGTTCTCACTGGTAACCCCTGAGTGGCGTGATATATTCAAATTTATTCACGTAATTCTATACGGCATTGACTATTGTCTCTTGGCAAATAATCTTCGATAAACTTTTGATTGTTGCCAGCTCCTCCTCAAATTCCTTTTGTTTTAGTATCTAGATGGATCGTGTCTGACATATTCCGGTTTAACGGAATTGATCATGAAACTGTATGGCAAGTTAGACGGATCGATTTATTACTATTCTGCTGTCATGTTAATGAAAGAGAAAGTATCGAATTACCCTCTAGGAACATTAGATTTAATTACTAATATATTTATTTTATACATTTAATTTAATTAATACATTGTTTTATTGCAAAGAAAAACTAGGACATTAAGCACCATTTTTAAATATCAACAACTGAAATCATAACTTATTTTAGCCTCAAATACAATACCGTAGATAATGTCAGTACGATAGGGAACGCAAAATATTCCGCGTTAAGATGAAGCAAAAAAAATTGTAGAATGAAAACCAGAAGACCTCTGAGCTATGGTATTAGCGTACCAGATAGGAAGTCCCTTATGTGAGATTAGTACCTACGTAGTAAGCGAAGAACATGCTCTATCTTTGATCAGACATCTTGTGGCATCGAGATCCGCTCTAGGTCTAGATCATTTCTAGGTCTAGGCCCATCCGTTAAACTGTGAATTGTTAGTTAATAATGCTTTAAAACATATTATTAGGGGCTGTATGGTGTTCCATATCCTGCGCGTAAAGTGACTCCGAGCCATGGTCTTAGAAACGTTGTTGGGCTCGTGAAAATAAACGCTTTATTTTCCAAAAAAAGCCATTCCCGTACAAAAGTCATCTCTGGTGGCAAAAAATGTATATTTTGTACGGAGTTGAAAAATTTTCGCCAAAATAAAAGTTGTTCGTATTGACCAGTCCAACAACGTTTCTAATACATTGCTCGGGACTCTTTTACACTCAGTATAGCTTGAATGTTTCAAAGAAAACTATTTTGCTACAGGAAAGAGCTTTATTATAAGGTCTATGAGGCAAACGTTACTGGCACACCCATAAAGACGACTATCAATTGGATCAATTTCCAAAGAGTGTCGGATTATTTCAACATACATACCTATAGAACGTCAATTCCCAACCACGAAAGTCATACTTACGATCGGTTCCTTAAACTCGTCACGATTGACTATATATCGGATCATTGACAACACAATAGCTCTTCTAAGTCAGTCAGTCGGTCGGTTCGCTGCGATGTTATCACTATAGGTATGTAAGTACTTGATGCCGGACTTCTGATGCTTGTAATTGGTTAATTGACAGGTTTGAATAGTGCTAGGTGGAAGACATGGCTGCACACTTTACGGGTCGATCCTACTATTTCCATTTCCAATAACAATTAGTGAACCCGATAGACGCCGTTCAAGTAATTTCCAGTGATTTTTTTTTGTTTTTCTTCTCCTCCACCTTATCCTGACATTAAAAGCAAAAGAGAATTAGAGAAATTCGTCTAGCCGTTCCCAAGTTTAACGCTTAGCAACACTTGCGATTTCTTTTGAATGTTATAAACTAGCGGACCCGAGAGGATTGCGAAATAGTATCAGATTTTTTTCCGCATAATTTTCTCTTTCATATTGATGAATCTGACGCTAACAAACACACAAAAAAATGAATTAGCGAAATCGGTCCAGCCAATCACGCGTGATTCCGTGACGAAAGGAAATAAGGGTTCACTTTTTTAGATACCACTGTAGTGTACTATTTCTCCTAAAGTGACCATTGACTAAGCGCGAGGTTACTTTTCATTTCATTTTATTTCCGGTGAGTACTTCAGAGACTTCAAAATCTGTGGTACAGGTCTTCGTCAACACCACGCGAACTATTCCTGCAAACGCGGGGTTTTTAAACGATTCCTTTTCTTAAATCTGTGGCACTGTATTAGGATTGCTATTTGTCTTGTAGGTATATTGTTCCATTATCGTGACCTAAAGTTCTTTAATCTTATTTTGTACCCATCCAGAAGTGAATGAAGCTTTTAATGTAAAGTTTATGACCGTAATCTAAGTAGTCGTACAGAGTATGTAACTATAGAGAAAACTCCATCAATTTTCTTTACAAATGTTAAAAAATATAGGTTAATATAGGCCACATTATGTAGCTTAATAACAATAATTCATACCATTACCTTTGTACTGACTCCAATACGTAACACTGTTATGTACAATATTTTACAGTGAAATACAAATTATTCTTTACGCCTTTCGATTTCGAGTTTAATAAAAACATGAACGTTGGTTTCTATTGTTTTCTTTGATCACAGAGCTCAATTTACCATGACAATGCTCAGTTGGCCTACAATCGTTTATAAAAAAAATATGTTTATTATTGCCGAAGCAACAATTTCAATAATTTAAATTTTATTTCTTGTTCTCTTAACTAATAAATTACTAATTTGTTGCCCTTTGTCAGATGAGGGGCTAATTGAATTGTGTGGTGCGTTTTGATTGATTGATGATTGATATCGATCTTTCTTATCTAGGGGGGCCGTATTCTTTATCTTTTTTTACTATGGTCTATGAGTACCAAGATGGAATTGGGGCAGTAAGTACTCGCTTATAAAATTGAAAGTCTGTGCGTGCTGTTTGTTTTTTAATCTTTTTAAAAGGTGCGTGATACTGTTTGATTTGATCCGATTCGTTTTAGTTTAGTTGACTTCGGCTCTTGAAATAGTGGCCAGAGACGCAAGAGCTTAATAGATGATAAACAATTTTAGTTTACTTTAAGGTACCTCTTACACTTATAGTCAAGAACAAATATCTACTAGTAAAATGGAGCGTTTAACTATGGGAAGACTTGTTTTTTATGAGAATTCCGTATGTGAATGTAGATGAGGCAAGGGATATGTTATGGGATCGTGTATACGCGACCGACCATACAAGGATTTTTTGGCGCGTGAGTGCTGAGAAGTTATTCATTATGATATCTCGCCGTTTCTGTATTTCTCTATTTTTTGTTTTTGTTATAATATGGAGCAATAACCAACAAAACAAGACTCGGTTGGCTTAAATTGGGTGCCAAACATTTTAGTCACACGCAAAAAGTTTCTTATCTTACTGCCATCTCTTGGTTCCGCCTAGGGACAAACAGATGAGAGGCTATCTATGTGTGTATGTACCTATGTATAAATAAATATACATATCTAGTAGTGGCGATTGGCGAAGCTAGGAGGTAAGCCGGTAGTGAAAAATAGGCACTTAACAGTGCTTGTTTAGATTTTTTTATTTGTCTTACTTATTTGAGCTATAATAAGTCCCTACGCTACTTAATTTCCTTGAAAATAGTTTTTAATGTGCCTGGCATAGGCTTGTCTTGTACTACCGGCTTACCCTCTAGCTTCGCCACTAATATATATATATATGTAAAACTCAAGTCCTGACTGATTCATTCATCACTGACTCATCATCGCCCAGAAGATCTGCTTGCTGAATTGCTGGGGATTTAACCAAACCCCTTTTGCATAGTGGTTCCTATCATGATTTTAACGTGAGATAAGAAAGGATTATTCAAAATTCAGGAGGGAGGTGGGGGGGGGGGTGTAGAAAATTTGTTAAGTAGTATTTTTGAATAGAAATTACAGAACACGTATTTCTCTAGATACTACCTATCCCACTCTGATATTATTTTAACGAATACTTTGTTTACATATAATGATGGAAATAATAGGTATGAAACATTACGTGTGACGCAGCTCACTACTATACTCGTATTATCGTTTTAATATGGTTTGACAATATACATTATTATGTAAATTCAACTGCTAAGAAACTGGTCTACGAGGGTTTCAATATTATGTATGTTATCAGAATATAATTTAACCCTTTCGCTGCCATATCCCGTCTGTCGACGTGAGAACAATAAAACTCTATTGGCTTAAGTCAGCGAAAGTGTTAATGATATTTTTTTTACGCAGAAAGTGTCATGAAAATTGATAGACCACTTTCCTGCTCGACCTTGCCTTTGTGTAATATAATTGTAAATAAGTACCACACAATGTTTATGCTTAGTATTATCGTTTCACATGGTGTGACAATATAAATTGAACAGTACAATAGTAACAACCCTTTTCTTCGTCTTTTTGACCTTTAGCCCTGACCCTGTCATGCCATATGTTATCTTACTTTGTAAAGTTCACTTTTAATTGGTGATGTCCACGCAAGTAAATATTTGTGCTCACACTGAGCTGTCATTGTTTATTGTCCGTTCCCTCGTTAAATGATACCTCTAAGGCCATAAACCCTCGTATTGACAGCTAACACGTACTCTACAAAGAATAATATACTTTAATACGTGCAAGTAAAGTTTAGTTTAGTTAAATTTAAGGTAACCTAACCCCGGGTTAACGAACAAAGGGTACCTTTGACGCCGCAAATTAAGTAAATTAAAAAGCTGTTTGTCACGCTTTTTTTTTCTTTTCTAGAGTAACGGGATATAATATCTGCTGGGAAGCGTTTAAAAGTGACGTAAAAAAGTCTGGAATGTTAACAAGATTTTTTTTTAATTCCAAGTTGCATGATCAGTCTTTAATACATGCCGTTATGTACTATTTTTATTTATTTATTTATTTACACACACAACCCTTACAGAATAAATCCTAATACAGTAAGTAGGTATTGTGGAGAATGGTTAGTTAATACTACATATGAATTACACAACTTAACATTAAAAACAATAAAAACTTAACAATTTAAACACATCTTATTTTGGTGAATATATGTATATCCCTATTAAATAATCTCAATACTTCCCTATGCAGGCTGAGTTTGAAATTGACTCAGTATGGTCTACATAAACTGTAGACTTCTACTTGTTCGTGTTAGAATAGTATTTCCGATCCGTAACAACTGGCCACTGTACCATGAGCTGGAATTTTGCACAAGGGTTCCTTTTATGATGTTTACGTGAGATAAGAGAGGCTTTTTCAAAATTCTAAGAAAGTAATAAAGATAGTAGAATTGTATATGACAAAAACGTAAATTTTGTAGTTATGGTTCGAAAATTTGATGGTAGCATATTTGAATAGACTAATATTCAAACTGCGCGAATTAATCGCGGGGCGTCAAGTACTCGTATAACATACATACATACACTTCACGCCTGTCTCCCAGAGGGGTAGGCAGAGACTACAGATCTCCATTTGTCACGGCGCTGACATACCCCTTTCGCTTCATCTACATTCATACATCTTTTCATACATGACCTTCGGTTTCGAGTACTTTTCACGCCATCTTCGGCCAGGACATCACCAATCTGGTCTGTATATTATGTCCTTCTGGGGCCACCTCTACTCACTCGGCCCATTACATCACCCATATAAATCTCTTTCGTCAATCGCCTTTCATCCATTCTCTCTATATGCCCAAACCACCGAAGCATGCCCTTTTCAATCTTGGTCACTACGTCTTCCTTCAAACCGCAACTCGTATAAGATTTCATGGTACGGGGGCTGTTAGTACCCACCTTCAGAATATTATCACGAGTATTTAAAGTACGTAGTATGTTGAAGCCAATTTTATATAGATCGATATTGTTTGTTAATTGGCTCCAAAAAGGAATACGTATTTCATTATCTTCAGAGTCAACTCGCGGGTTTTTACGTCCAGTAAGTGGTAGGAGTACGTTACAATGGATTTATTTAATTGATTACCTCGAGGCACTGACTTTTTCATTCACATTTCTCATTATATCTGTGTCTACTACAATACTAGGCTTTTCGAAACCCTGGCCAGGTGGACTGCGGAAATTATTAACACATTTCCCATTTTCGCATTTAATTCTTAACATCGACTTTGAACCTGAAAGTAAGTCGCAGCCACTAAATGCAACATCCTTACACCTCTGTGCTACAATTTTTTTTCTGTTACATCCCGCTATTAGCTGTGTGGTGACGGCGAATAGAATACACGTGTCACCACCTCAGCCCAACTTTTCCCGTCTTTGGGGCCGTAAGAGTCGACTGAGGGAACTCTCTAGAAGGCGCGCTATCTGTACCTTAAACTACAACACCACTGCCATCGCCAACCCGCGCGCCAGGCGTGGCGATTATTGGCATTTCCCCCCAATTGATCAGAATTCATGGAAATCATTGTGGGAGGTCCTCGTCCAGCAGTGGACGTCATGGGGCTGATGATGATGATGATGTTACATCTCGAGAGGGTCTAGATTTAAACTAGTATAGTAATTAAACTATAGACAGTCATTGTATTGTAACTTGCATATTTAATTTTCTTTAAAGGTTTCTTTTACAATGCAAAATCTCGTTTGCGTCAATCGATCACATAAATGGCCTCGTTTTACTACAAATAAAAGAGTGATTTAACGCTTCTAATCCGATAATCGGATTTAGATATTATGTAAGTAAACAAATAAACGAACTAAACAAACAAGTAACTGTGCAATTGTAAAAGTACGTGGACAAATCTCGGTGAGTTTCAAAGTGTTGTTGGTGCCAATTGGCCACGGGTTTAGCAATAATTCGCTTGTCAGTGTTGCCCTTTGCCGAGCTCCTCTTGTTTGTGGTGACGTAAACAATTAAGCGGCTGTCACGATGGCAACACTAGGCTATGAATTGTGCCATCGAATACCTAGCTGGGAAGGAAAGTACCTGAATAATACCAGTGGCGTGCCGTGACTTTTTTTTCAGGGTAAGCTGTGTACTTTAGGGAGTTACGTCATTAAAAAAAAACATACCGAAATATGCCGCATCCAGATGATCGGAGTTATTGCGTCGGTAGATACTTGGATCGGGGATTACTTCCTGTTCGGTTGTTGAGTGACACTCATGAGACCACCTCCAACATCAAGTGAATGATACAATTACAGTAACATATCCATCACGAGATATCAGATGTGGCCTCGAAAGAGGCCGTTGGGGATGTTGCTTTCTTCTTTTTAGAGCACTACACACCTATTTCTACCTACCTATAAATGTGGGCCGAACTACCTACACAAATGCACTGTCTATTTGTATATTAATTCCACACGCCTGTCTTTCTTTACATATTCGTTTATAACGTTTTCGTAAAAAGAAGGGGAACGTTTCGCATCAAGTAGCAACCGCTTTTCAATACCAATCATAGATAGGTCAGTCAGTCTGTTTTGTCCCTGGGTGTTTCTTAGGTATGTATGTATACGTTTAAGAGCAGAAAACCTTAGCTTACCTTGTTTTTGCTCCAAATTCAAACTAACGTAAAACAATCCCTTCGAAATTTCGGCCATTACACTGCACTTTTCACTCATATTTAGTCCAAAAAATCGACCCACTATTAACTTTTGTAAACAAACACTTTTACACGCATCACTTTCACACCTAATACTTTCCATTTTTATCTAATTTTATAATTTAACAAAAAAAACGCGGAAGCGAAAATAAAAAAATGCAGACTCCAATAAGAAAGAAAGCAAACTGCCAAATTATGTCAACACAATGTCAAGTGGCCGGCACCTACGCTCTCACGCACACACACGCATATTTTGATATTTTTCGTAGCATTCTAGCCCTTATTATTCGAAGAATGTATGTAAAAACGCGGGGGAGGCTGCGCTTATCCTGCGGCAAGTTTTCCCCATAGTAACTCCCAAATCCTAGAGCGCGGTAAACGCGAAATGAGACAGATATATAAGAGTGAAAGAGAACTTTGATAAGCTGGCGGTCGTTCAGCTTCTTCGACCTAGACCTAGTACTACGATGCAACGATGCGGCAACGCATGCATTTTCTTTCTTTGTCGCGCCAAATTCTATGATTGTTTTGATTGGTTGACGCGAAATTTGTGTTACCTACCGATGGAACGAAGAGGCAACATCGCATGCATTTGTTTTCGTTGACGCGCGGGAGAAAGGATTAATGAGAGATTAATGTTTTGATTGGTTGAGACGGAATTTGTGTTTTCAATATGCATTGTAAAAAAACAAAATTCCGATACTAATTTTGTAGTAGATAGATGAGAATGTAATTTCTCTTAGTAGATACCTACCCATACGAGTAGAGTAGGTATCTAACTACGCTATTTTTAGACATTTTGCCAGGGTATGCAGAGCTTATTTGCTTCTATGGACGGCACGCCACTGAATAATACGTGTGTTGGTGATTGTTTTGTTTATATAAAAAAAATATTTTTTGTATGTTATTTTGGTTTTTCCGCCAGTTGTTTGGGATCCTTTTTTGGAGATAATTGAAAGGTTTAGGTACTTACTTACCTCCCTACCAACCGTGTGACTTTTAGTTCAACGTGTCTAGAAAATAAGATCCCAAAACGTCTAAGTTTGACAGGTTTTTTTCAGTTATTACTCCATTTGTGTCCGTAATCTTTATATGTATTATTTAAAAAATGAAATAAATTATTAATTCTGAATTTGTTACTTAAGGTAATTAAGGTGCTTCTTAGTTTGCATAAAACTTTTGAAACATGCATGTCAAAATGTTTTTTGCAAATGCATCTATTTTTTTTCTACGTGTATTTGGTTCCAACTGTTTTGGTAAACCTAGTTATATTGAAAAGCCCAAGTAACTACTACAATAAAGGTCAGTTCACATGATTTACTCGTACTCGGTACGCGAGTTCCGTGAACGAGCGATGTACGAAGCGCGTGGGCGAGCCTTACCGACAGCCGTGCAATCCTCCCTGATTGGATGCTTAACCTTTTAGAAGTAGCTAGGTATACTTTCTACCACTAGAATGTTGCTGAACTCACCGATTACTGGAGTCTGTGTTTCCTGCGCATTTATAGTCTGGACGCCTTCAAGTACGTCCGTCTGCCCCGAGCCGGAGTTCGACAGGACCGATCGCTTGGGCGAGTCCTAATGCAATTCCTTCGGGTACTCCCGGGACTCGCACTGCTTGCGACACGGAGGTCATCATGGGGGTTTAGTCGGTAAGAGTCCGACACTACCCCGTTCGCTGTCCCCATGGCGGCGGGGTGTCTATGAGGATTGAGGATTCCCCCATGTAAAAAAAAGAAAAAAAGTGTTGAGATATCGAACATAAAAAAATACAGTCGAATTGAGGACGTCCGTTTTTTGAAGTCGCTTAAAATATGTAGCTCAAAGGAAAATATGTTGTACGAAGCGGAATTAAGCGGATGTTTAATAAATTGCCATTTCAAAATATTGTCGAGCAAAGTCAATCTTAGTAATATAATGAACGAAGCCACGACGGAAGGCTTTTTCAATAATTAATGCTCTTCTTGCGTTACCATTAATAGTATTGAAGTGCACTATCTGCTGCCATTAAATTGCGGACCCGTTTCAATTTGTCATAGGCCAGACTGAATTCTTACTTGAGATTGATTAATTGAATAGTATTTTGCAATTTGTAATAGAAAACATTCATTAAATTGACCTTTTAAGTACTTACTTAAAACGAGAATAATTAAACGAGAGAAAAATCGTAGCCTCCTCTTAGTCGCGGGGTCTTGCGCAAAAAAGGTTTATTTTTCGTGATACCGTGCAATAATTGTTCTTAATAGAAAACTTGTTTTGTATTTTTTTGGTAAACTCCTTTCAAATTTTAAAGGTTGGAGTTAAGTGGTATGAGAGTTTCGATGGCAAAATAAGTACCTGCGGGTGTGGTAAAAATGAATTTATTCTTAAAATGGAATTAATTCTTTAAGGCCCGTCCAGCAGTAGACGCATGTTGATTGACATGATGTTGATGAATTATTTAAATAACTTAAGGTATAAAGTTGTAATTACTTATTTATAATTAGTGTTGTCACTCTCTTTAAAAAATCTTAATTACAATGTTACAAAATAATACACTTCACAGGCCTTTTAATCCCAAAGCGAGACAGACAGAGGCACTAGCTAAGCAAATGCCTATGATTCACCAAGGGTGACAGCGGGTGAGCCCATCGCCATTATAAGCTTTACACACAGTGTGTGCGGTTTTTGTCACGATGTTGTCCTTCACCGTACAATCGTTGTGTTGCATACATCTATAGACTCTGAATTGTCCCATCACAAAATATGAATAAAAATATGTGCACGTTTAGCACTACATCCATACTTCAGTAATCCAATTGATGTTTATTAATTTAAGTTTAGTGTTACAAGATATGATAAAGAGTCGCCAAAAGCTTTTTATAACGCACGCATACAAAAAGGATGTTAGTTTTGCCAACTGTACATTAACAATATCCTGCTCAGTAATGTATTATGTGACTCAACATCAACGGCTGAATAGCAATAATCCTATCCTAGATTAGATGGTCAATTTGTAAACTTCAATCTTTAGCTAGGTACCACCACGAACGTCACTTCATACGACACGTATCATTTTTCAGTCAACACAGTTATTATTTTTTTAATTACCAGTCCACCATCTATTTTAATATCACATTAAAACTATTTCTAGACAAATATTAGCGGACTCGCAAGTCAAGACATAATAACCACAGGTTGACAAAGCGTCTAATAACAGTTTCTTTTTAATAGGAAAGTGTTGCAGGCGGTTATTAGGTGGAAACGACAGGAAACGGGCTATGATTTCTCTCGTCACTAATGGTGTCTAAACGGCGCACTACTGCACGCTACACCGGCCACTCTTTGCCATTGACCTGACAACAACAACTTGTAATAGTTTAGTCTGGAGAAACATTGCATTTTATTCTTGTTTTGTTCACGAAGTGATCATCCCATGCTTATCTGGGATGTAAATAGAATGAAGCAGCTGCGTTTCTTTGTGGCATGTCGTAGGAGCCGATTATGGGTTCTGGAGAATTATTCCAAGCTATGAGCTAGCAATTTGTAACTATATATACACTTCACGCCTTTTAATTCCAAAGCGGGGTAGGCAGAGGCACTTGCTAAAGCAAATGCTCACGGTTCACCAAGCGTATTTAACCCAACGTGACAGGGGGTGAGCCCATCGCCGTTATAGGGTTCACACACCTTGTGGTGTGCGGGTTACATTACGATGTTGTCCTTCACCGTGCGAGAATTTCGTTGTGTACATAGGCTCTGAAAAACAGTCCCATTGGTACACGTCCAGTAGCCGGACTCGGACGGATTTATAACTGAAGGGTTATATTGACATCATTGACTCTTTATTATGCTAAATGTGACCGAAGGATCCTTCATCTCAGGGGATGACGAACGTGAGTGTTTGTTCGAAAGGGAAAGGATAGAAGGTGATGTAAGAAATGACTGGGTAGAATAAACTTTCTTTCATTTCATTTATTTATATCCATTGCAACCTAAAATCGAAGATGGATTGTCGTAGTAGGCTTTTAAAAAAATAGAGCATTAGATATTTAGATTAAGTACCTAGGCGATGTTACGAGTATCAGTAATTCTAACTAATGTATGCCGATTCCGTTCTTATACTAACAACCTGTCCTGTACTAACATTAGAATTTCCTTTATCAGTGTGATGGCGACCTTATCTCCTATATCGTCTGAGAGCACGATGAATACTCATGAAGCCACGGCTCAGAAAACTGTAAAGCCTGAAAGAAATAGGTAAGTTGTTCATTTTATACATGAACGTGTTTATTGGTCTCTATTTAAGTATACGTATATATTATTGTTTTGTATTTTGTACATGGCACTCAAGTTTTTGCTGTAAGTCCACATGAAAATTTCCTCTCCAAAATTTCATCTTGAGATCTTCTTCGAGATTAGCATATGAGTAATTTAATGGTGTCAGTGTGTTGAGGTCCAAATAAAACAGATATGTTGATTGAGATCACTTTGATGACACATAAAGCTCTCTAAAAAGCTTTGATCAACCAAAATCACTTAATATCACACATAAATATCACATCATCTTTTTCTTGACACAAATTTAGGAACTAGACACAAGACGAAAACATTTTCTTTTCCAAAATCAAAATGGTATTCATGACCCTGATCTTAAACCCCCATCCAGTTCCATGGAGCCTCTGTCTACGTCTCCCATGGCTGGCTGTGAGTTGACGGCACCTCGCTCATTAAGCGTCGACGCTGTCAACGATAAAGGGTGAGGTGTGAAGTACACATTGTAGTAGTTTCTTGACAACTCCGTAAGGTTTGTTGTTTGCGATGTTTTGAAGTAGTAGTATTGAACTTCTAATTGCGTTGTCGAATTGATTGTATTGAATTAGCACTTGTAGAGTTAGTTAATAAAATAGTTATATCAGGTATTTGTATGACTTACAACCCAGAATCGAAGATGGATATAATAGTTCAGAAAAATTAAAAAATTAGAGCGTCTGTGGTCCAGTTGGTCGGACCCTTGACTTGTAACCGGGAGGTCCTGGGTTCGAGTCCGG